>SKCR01001761.1:0-27695 GCA_019454045.1 Zanthoxylum bungeanum | reverse complement strand
AGGGTCATTGTCTAATATACACGTATCACTAAACCACATTTAGTTTCAATCTAATCGTAATTAAATATCTAATCGTAATTAGATCAAATATGTGTATAAAAGACAAGATATGCTACCATTAAATAAGTAATATTATGAAAAATAAAACTGCTCGTATTTATGAATCAGACATAAATACGATCCGGATTGGCACTCCGAGCACCTTCCCCGCCCTGTGCACCTGGTGTTTCTCAGCGGGACTAACCTACCAACTCGTAGGGGCAGAAACCTCCATGGGTCTGATTTAGCTGAGGTCACAAAGGTCATGGAGGCCATTCAGCCGTCCCTATGCCGTATGCCTGGTGGTTCTCAACGGGATCGGCCTGACAACTCGCAGAGGCAGAAACCTCCATGGGTCCGGCTTACAGAGTTGTTCCTCAAAAATACGAGTCATGAGGTAGTAACACTCCGTCCCCGGGGATTTAATAATGACACCCGGGATTGGCGTGCCATGAGCGGTTCACACTTTTCCCACATGTACTTCATCCATTGAAGCATTCTGGATCCTCAAAGGTGAAAATACATGGGTTGGAACACTTCCACCCGGGGGTTTGATAATGACACCCAGGATTGGCGTGCCATGGGTTTGGCGTCATTCCTAACTACAGAACACCCCTTCACTCCGAGCACATCCCAGGAATATTGAATATGACTTTTGCATTCAATTAATAAACAAATAAAGTGGACAAGTTTTTAATTTAAAATAGAAAGTCTTATTCATATTCATGAGACCTACTGCCATTCTTACAACTCTTTGCGGGTAATTTTAAGAGAGAATTTTATAGTAAGTTTCTTCTGATTCTTGTCTTGCAGTCCGATTGCGTTCTTTCGGTATGAACTTGATTCTGAAATTCCCAACCATGTTAACAAGGTCCCTTTGAGCCGAACACTGCATAAGCATCTCTGGACAATTCTGGAACTCGGTCAAGAACCCTTCCCATGATCTTTGGTGGTCCCCGTGAGATTTTTCTCATTTCCCCTCATTCAGGGTGACCACCACATAATAAGCCGGCGACACTCATAGATACAGATATAGTGCCTCGGTCATTCTGGTTCGCCTGCCGTTCCATGAGGGCTATCTTGGCGGTGAAACCGTAGATCTGGCATGTCGAACCATTGCCACAACTTCTTTAGGACGAGCCTGTTTGTACGCCAAAGGTAGCGTGCAGATTCTGCTAGCTCTAAGCATTACATTCTATTCTACGGCTCAGCCCTAATCGGTGACTTTTTTCCACCTCTTTTACATTCCATTCTACAGCTTAATAAGAAGAGCTAATATTGTTCTTACTCTTTGGCCCCTTCCCCCATTTTTATCGCTATTATCACCTTCTTTCTTCTTGCGATCTCCTACCCATTTCCCCTCTGACCAGCTTCCACTTGTTCCTTTTTCTCTTTTCTCTAGTCTTTCTTCCATTTTCTCCATCCACTTTGTTGTTGAACTCTCTGACTATTTATAGTTCCCGTCTTCTGTCATTGTCTTACTACACAAGCTGTTTTTTGCTCTTTCCCCACAGACGGCGCCAACTGTTGACGGGTGATTTTAGTTTCAGGGGCAATTTCGGGATAATAATCCCGGGATAATCCTCCTCAAACCGTGAATTTATTTGGTTATAGGGGTCCAAAATCAAATTTAGTAAAAGACGAAATAAACACAAAACCGACAAGAGGATTTACGTGGTTCGGTGGAATAAACCAGCCTAGGTCCACGGGAACAAAGTAGAGCACCAATTTTATAACCAAACCGAGCTCGGCCGACCTCTTTTCAAAGGTGGCCAAATGTTACCGAGCTGTTTGTTTTGTGATGTTTTACAAATAGTACTTTGAGAGAGATTTTTGCTAACCAACCTATACAAATGAGATTACCCTTCCTTTATATACTAAGAGAACTACGACACTATTCCCATATCTCTATGACATCAGTCACGTGGATTTCCAGCTAATTGACGGGCTCTTTGCCCCCAGCTGTCTCGCCGAAAGCAAGTCTGCCATCTGACTCCCCATCAAATCACTCTGTTTTATACAATGTCACACTCAACAATTATGATGACAACCTGCAAAGATTTCTCATACGGCGATACATGTCAGAGGGAAAAGTCCAAACGATCCCGATTTCACGTCGGACGTCATGTGGGCGGCCAAACATTGCGCCAAGCTACTCCAACTACTTCCGAACTGACCCAAAATATCCGAGCTCATTCTCCCGATCCAAGATGAATGATAGGGCTGAACCGAGCTACCGAGCTAAAGTGGTCGGTCTCAGCTCTGATGTTGTCGGTCTCTAACATCTGCATCATGCTGTGTCTTCAGGTCGGTCAAATCGAGGAAGCCGGGTCTGAACATCATGTCTGGTCGAAGAATGGCTACTACCCTTAGAACATTCATCCTCCCAAAAGGAGAAATTCCCTTTCTGTCCTTACCGAGCTCTTCAAAACACTTAGTCACAGAAATCACCATCAATAATAATAACCCTAATTTTTATGTATTAATTCTTAATGTGAGGAGAATACAAATGGAAGTTAATTTTCGGCCACATATATTTTTATTCCACGTTTAAATTTCAGTTGCAGCTGTAGTCCACTTGCATGTAGTTTGCAAAATTGTCAAAGGTGGTCCAAAATTTGCCACCATTATAAGGAAAGTCTTCATTTTAAGAAACACCATCATTTACCAACTTGTTGGCTCATTGTTTGCAATTTTCAACTTTGTTTTTTTAACGTAATTTATTGACCACACACACACAAACACTATCAAATAAAGCCACTGTTGTTAGAAAATGACCCAAAAACCATAATCCCCACACTATAATTTTATAGACATTTGGCAAGTAAACAGCCCACTGGTCTAGACTCTAGTCGGTACACAAAATCAAACAAGACAAAATATTCAGAGATCACGGGCCGTTTGATGGCCCTACCATGGACCTCTCTCTGAACCCCCACTTCCCCACGTGTGTTTCAACTGGCTTAACTTTTCATTAAATATTCAAGGCCACATAACATAACGGGTATATCATTCCGTATAAACATATTATTTTGATTATCCAATATACAACTTAAATTATTAAACAATTAATAAATATAAAATTAATTTTATGTTATTAAAAATTTCATATTTATTGGTAGAATTTACATGTTTAATGATTTAAATTATAACATATTTGTACCCAAAGTCTCCAAGGGATGTGACTTGGTGATGTAAGACTTATGATCTTACATTGAGGTCTTGAGTTCAAATCTCATTAATAGTAATTCAAGATTTGACATATAGATAATACTGTATCTATATACTTTAATGATATAAAACTTAAGATTTGGTTGCTCAAGTCTTAAGTTCAAATTCAGGATGTGTACTTTTTCTAAGAACATAAGACAGTTGGAAATTTTACTTACTCCACTTAAATACGAGAGGATAATTTACCGGCAATATTTTTAACATTTTCTAAAAAAAGAATACTATGGCCACCATGCTGAGTTGTCCTTAACAGCCAGCATAATGCAAAGAAGTAAATGGGGACTGGACCATTGAGACAAGTGGGCTCGAACCAGCTTCGTTGCACGGGACTATTGTGTTGCCGACGAATCCGATGTTCGAATGTGGGTGGCACCATATACCGTGCCACGTGCATATTGCCCGGGTCCTATTTCGACTCGTGGGCTTGCCCTTGCAGGGTTCTTCATCACGTGACCTGCGAGTGGTTCAATGTTCAGTCGTGTTCAACGTAACCACTGACAGACTCAATAGTGAAACTGTGTTTTGGGTCCAGGTGGCCACTTTTGCTTTAATTTTTTTCCTTGACGAAATCATACAATTACATCGTAGATTAATTTTTTATTTTTATTATTATTAAAAAATCAAACATAGCACATATAGGGACATGGGTTTTTGTGTGTGTGTATATATTTTATAAGTGAATAAGACATAGAGACATATTTTGTTTTTTGGTTTCATGTCCAGGCTGATCTTTCTTCAGCATGACGAAGAAGTAAACAAATTTTCTCACACTTTAATGAATGATTATAATAATAGCTTACAAATGTGCATATACAGTATCCGCTTTAACAAAAACTGAATGTGACATGTAATCTACCACGTGATAGTCACAAAATCATTGGATTAAGATTCTAATTAACGAGGAATTTTTTAATGGAACGAAGATTTGAGTGATGTGATATTACTAACAAATTAATAAATGACATGTATGATTTAATATCCATATTTTTTAATACTTTAACACACGTGACAATGTATTATTAGATTATTGCATGAATAACATAATATCTCAATTATATTATAGATTTTCTCCCTATTAAGGATAATGGAGAGATTAGGCTCCCTTTTTTCGTTTTGGTAATGGAGTAAGATTCTTTGTATTTATTTCTCACAAAAAAAAAAAAAAAAAGAAAAGTATTCCTTGTATATGATGAGCCAAGAGAGAGAGACTGGTGAAGAAACGTAATGGTTGAGCAAACGATACGAAATTTAAAGACCGTAATGGTTGAGCAAACGATACGAAATTTAAAGACACGAACAAGTGACCTATTTAGGAAAATTAGATAAATATATTTATAGTGCTGTCCAAATAATTATCGGTATGAGACTAGAAGATTATCTTTTCTAATATTTGAAAAATGTTTATGTATATATATATATATATTATATATATATATATATATTTTTTCTTTTTACAAATCAATGAGACTTTAAATTTATAAAATTTTTAAGGCTTTGTTTGGTATTGTGATTCAAAAAATATAGTGAACAAATGATGATTTATAAATTGTTATATGTAATTTTATTTTATGTTAAAAAATAATTACATTATATTTTTTTAATATTTTGATCGTGAGAAAAAAACTAAAAATTTTAACTTATATAAAATTCAATTTTAAAACAAATTAGAATTAATAATCATAATTATTTTTTAATCAAATATTTAAAAATTATATTTTGATCAAAATATAATTGTATTATCCTATCACAAATCAAACTATAATAATAACAAAGATGGCTTAACTCATTATTGAAGAACATGAGTAGGCTACACATTTTTCACGACGTGTTTAGGAATTCAAACACGAGTTGAGTTGAGTTGAGTGGGTCAGAGGAGTAGACCCACAATTTGACTATCAAATGTTTAACACAAAAAGGCAACTCTACTCGCTTAAGACATGCTTTCTATCTTTATGTTTATGGCACCTGCACCACAGTCACAGGAGACAGCGACCAAGGTACTTAACATATCCCCGCTCCTCTTTGGAGCGTGTAATTAGACTTTGATTAGTGGTTTTATCCTGTGTTTTGAAATTTAGATCGGATCATCGAGGTGGCCAAGAAATCGACTATGAGTTTGGTCATATTAAATTTTTAAAATTGAACTAAAAAATCTATTAAAACAAATAAAAATTGGTAGATTAGTCCGACCCTTTTTTTACTTTTTTGTTTAATTAAAATTATTTATAATATTAGTTAATTTTTCTAATTCAATCAAAATGGTTCAACCGATCCAACCAACAACATATTAAATTTTTTTAATTCATCAATTTAATTACTGGTCTAATTATTAAATAATGATTTTAACCAAAGAGATAATCTCTTAAAAAGATCAATATACTTTTTGATCGATTGCCGAAAGCATATTTACCTTTTACTTTTTTCTATCATGTAAAAACCTCTTCCGGAAAGAAATTCTATTCCCAAATTTTACTGCTCATAATGATTACTATGTTTAGAATTATTTAGCTTTTACTCTTATTATCTTTGTCCATGGGTTTCGAATTCATAATCTTTATGTAACCCAATTCTACAATATAAAGTTATCAAATAATTAGTGAATTGAAAAACAAGCCTACAGTCATTTTTTGTTTATTGCTTGCTAGGTTGTAAAAATTTCCAAATAGTTTAAAAAAAGCTTTTGTCGAGTAAAGCTAATAGAATCTTAATAATATAATAACTAAAAAATTGGCTGTCTCACAAGTTTATACATGAATGTCAGTGAAATGAGTAATCTCTGGTTTTGATGCAGTGATGTAACTAAAATATTTGATTCAATAAGAGATAAGAATAGATTTTCATAAAAAATAGATTTTCATAAAAAATATTATAATGAGGATGTTGACGGTGGATTTTGGTCTCAGGGTAATATAGGAATATCACCTCCGAGGGAATCCTCCTTCAACTGTGAATTTGTTTGGTTAGGCGGGAAACCAAAAGCAAACTTAGCGGAAAACAAGAAAATACGCCAATCAGACAAGGTGATTTATCGTGGTTCGGTGGATTTTGGGATCCGACCTACGTCCACGGACAAGAACTGGGTGGTACTTTTTATTACCCAAATATACTCCTCGTGTCTCTTCTTTGCTTTTACAAATCGGAGCTTTATGATTCTAATTCCTCACTCTTGTGATGATTTTCAGATGCCTTCCACTTTACATGTGCTCTACCCTCCTATTTATAATAAAAACAGGAATCAGACTCCTTCTCTTACAAGGGTTCCTAATTGAGTCAACCTCCTTCTGCCACAAGGTTTCCTAATTTCAAACTACCTTTACTCCCTTTGTCATATCAAGATACTAATTTCATCAATTCTCCCGTGAAAGTAGGATAATTTGTCTCATTACCCGAGAAAATAGGATGCTCTATCTTCCTGAACACACCTCGCTATCTGGTCGGTATTCGTGAGGTCGGCCATGGTGACCTTTTATGCCGAGAATGTTCTTGCCGTCCTCTATAGTGTTCGGTCATCTGAACCAAAGTGGTCGGTCTTCACATGAGGTGGTCGGTCTTCTCATGATGTCAACCAGAGAAAGAATTTACCCTTTTGTCCTTGTCGTGCTGTCTTAAATACTGTAGTGCTCGAAAACACCATCAACATCTGTCCCATAGTTCTCGGTTCCAACGAGTATGCGAGTTGGTACCGGGAACTATATGAAGAGGGTGTGCTGATTGTCCTTGCAGGTAGTCGTCCCAGAATGCAAAAAAAAAGAAGAATATTCTTGCCGTTCCAATCATCTTTCCTTGAGACGCACAACCGTCATGTCTTCTTAAATGCCCATCAAATCAACTTTAGGGTTTCTTCTAATTTTTGACACTTGTCAAACATCCGCTGGGATCCTGCCAAAACCGACGGTGATGCGCATCCCAGTCATGACTATAAGAGAACGAGGGTTTCACTGTTCCATTTTTTTTTTTTGGCAATTTCTCCTTCTCTTCTGTAATTTTCTTTACGATCCTTTCAACTCCGTGTTCTCGAAACTCAATCGCGGTTTTCATCATTTTTTCGTTGCCGAGCACCTAAGGAACGAACATCACCGCAGCGTATAACCTCCTGCTTCCGAGAAGAACAAGTAAGTCTTCTGAGTAATCTTTCTTCTTTTTGTTGTGTTGTGATTCTATTTGTTTATTTTGCTTAGGGAGAGACTTGTGGTTTTGTTGGGTCTTGCTTTAGGGCACTTCTTTAGAGACTCCATATCTAGTTTAGCACGGGCACCGTGGGTAGCTTCTTGTAGACTGATTCTTCCCCCTTCTCTGTTTTTCTGGGTGTCAGGGATGTCTGACAGTAATTCTTCCTCTGAAAGGCCTGCCAAAATCTCAACTCCCCCTGCCGAAGAGCTCTCCTCGGGCTCATGGGCGCCTAGTGTAGAAGATCTCGACACTACCCCCACTCCTTCTAAGATTGAAAATGACTCCTATCATCAGAGAATTCCTCGGAAGGACCCAGAGCCTGGAGAACTTGGGTCGTCGGCTCTGGATATGAACCGTCCTTCTAAGATAACCGAGGATGATCTGGCCTATTGCGGCAACGATACAGCATCCCAATAGACATTGCTCTAGAAGTTCCCGGCCCAATGGATCGTGCTAGTCAGCCTGACGAGGGCTCGGTGGCACTTCTTCCTGTTTTTTTCGAGTGTGGGCTACGTTTGCCGATTCAACCTTATTTTGCTTGGATATTGGCCGAGATGGAGATCGCCCACTGTCAGCTGAGTCTAATCAGTTGGAGGATTCTGGCCGGGTTGTATGTGGCTTGGCATCGGGCAGGACTTGGCGAACCTTCCTTTGAAGAGGTGAAGAGGCTATATCGGTTGAAGGCCAATCCCAGGTCGTACCATGGATGGTATTATCTTTCGGCTTACGACAGCTCGTCAAATGTCGTTAAGAAACTCCCTGACTCCAATAAGAACTTTAAAGATCTCTGGTTCTGGGCCACTGGGGATTGGGGGCGGACCTTGAGGTCGGATGAAGGGGAGACCTTAGTACTGGATATCTTCAGGGCGGGAGGTTAGGAGATCGTCCTTTAGCTTCTTTCTTTCCCCCCTTTTTTGTTTGGGTTCTTACCCTTCTTCTCATGTTCTTTTTTAGCCTGTTGGAGGGATGCTCCCAAAGTTTCCCGCCAGGTCCGGCGGCGAGTATATTGGGCTCGTCGGTATGCCGCCCACTGGAGGGAGCTGGTAAATGACGCGGCTTTTATTGGGTCTGGCTTTATTCGGGCCGCCCCTCCGGAGGCCTCGGGTCGGATTGGTGGAGGTCTGCTGTTTGTTTTGTCTTCCTTGTTTGTTTATTTTGATGTCTCTCTTCCTTTTTCTTCTTCTGTTTATATGCTCCGGTCTTGATTTCTCTTTTTGCTTTTGCTTTTTGTAGGCATGTCGAAGAGGCCAAAGTTTCTTGAAAAGTTGGCCGGTACCGTGAAGAAGGCCGGCCATGCTGATGCTGAAACTTCCCAGGCACGGACCGATCTTGCTGAGAACATATCTTCTGGACAAGTCCAAACAAGTGTTCGGAGACTATCCTCACCTTCTGGCGTGCAATCATCAGGATCTGCTCACCTTGCCAGTCCGCCGAAACCTCTTAGGAAGAGAAGGCGTCAGTTCGGGACCGAGGAGACCGAGTTGGCCCAGGAGGGAGAAGACGAGGGAGCTGCTCCAGTCAAGAGGAAGGACGTTCGTAGGGGGAAGAAGTCCTCTGAAGGTCCCTCCAGAAAACGGAAGGGCCATGTGGTCCTCGGGGTGGATGACTTGGGAGAAAGCATCAGGGAGGCTACCTCTCACTTAGTGCCGGCTTTTAATGAATTGGCCAAGGTGATTCCCCCGGGGGAGGTCTCGAGGTACAAGGATGTATCTCCCGAAGGTGTTGTGACTGAGATAAGTTCTCAGATGGCGAAGGTATTTTCACTCCCCTTCTCGGTTTTTTGGATCTTGGTTCTCTCTTTTCATGTATTTGACTCATTCCTCCCTTTTTGTGTGCAGGCCAACTACCTTATGGCCAAGAACAAGGGTCTTCTTCTGACTCTTCTGTCCGAGGGCGGTCAGGCCCAGAGGCTTCAAAGTCGCCTCTCCGAAGTGGAGGCAAAGCTGGCTGACCGGGAGGAGGTGATCAAGAATCACGAGGCGGCCGCTGTTGAGAATTTCAAAACGAACAAGGCTCTCAAAGCAGCTGCTGTGCTGGAAAGGAAACTTGCTGATAGTACCCGGGAGGATCTGAAGGCTGCCCAATCTGAAATTGGGGTTTTGAGGGGGAAGGTAGCCAGTGCTGAGGCCAAGTTGAAGAGTAAAGATGAGGAGGTTGCACGGGCCCGGGATAGTCTTGAGAGGAAGAAGACCGAGCTTGAGGAGAGGGAGATTGATCTCGAGGAGAGAGAGACCGAGCTGGAGAAGAGGGAAGCTGATCTCGAGGCCGAGAAGGAGGCCATCTGTCTTGAGGGAGTTGGCGACTGTGCCGAGATGATACCGATGGTGCTGCCGAGCCTGAATATGGACCCTATTTACGCGGCCATTAGTTACTGCAAGGGGGACATCTCCGAGGAAGAGTTTCGGAAGTGGATCCCTCCCCCACCTGAGGAGGCGATGGATCCCGTCCTCATCTCGGTTGTTCTGGCTCCCGAGGCTCCTCACGAAGACAGGCCGGGGGTTTCTGCCGTGGATGAGGACTGCCTCGAGATCCCTCCTCCTGTTCCTGAAGCGGAGGCTGTTCCTGCTGCCGAGTTTGAAACCGTCGCTCCTCCTTCTGATGCCGAGGTCGAAGTCGCAGTCCCTCCTCCTGATTCCGAGCCACTCCTTCTGCTATCTGAGCCAACTGAGGAAGAAGTTCCTGCTCCTGCGCGGGATGAATGAGAAAGGGTAACCCTACCGGGGCCCTATGTACATAACATTATGTCTATTTTTTGTAATAACATTACAATTTGCATTTATGTACATATATACATTTATGTCTATTTATTTCTTTCTTCTTTTCTTTTTATGCTTCTTGTCATCCTAGCAATTTTAAGGCCTATCAGGGGTCAGCACGAGTTATGGGGGGTCTGGATTGACCCCGGGAAGAGTGAGGTATTTGGACCCGGGGGAATGTTATGTCCCCGGTCCGGAGAGCTGACTTGGTGGGGCGTATATCGACCCTGAGCTGAGCTAACGACTTGGGTTCTGGGGGAATGTTATCTCCCAGACCAAAGCGGCTGACTCGGTGGGACGTAACCCGACCCCGAGCTGAGCGAAAGACTTGGGTTCTGGGGGAATGTTACATCCCCAGACCAAAGCGGCTGACTCGGTGGGACGTAACCCGACCCCGAGCTGAGCGAAAGACTTGGGTTCTGGGGGAATGTTACCTCCCCAGACTAAAGCGGCTAACTCGGTGGGACATCGCCCGACCCCGAGCTGTTTTAAATAACTTGGTCCTGGGGGAATGTTACGTCCCCAGTCAAGAGATAAACTCGGTGGGACATTGCCCGACCCCGATCTGTAAGGATCACTTGGCCCTGGGGGAATGTTACGTCCCCAGTCCAAAGGCAGACTCGGTGGGACATTGCCCGACCCCGATCTGTAAGAATCACTTGGTCCTGGGGGAATGTTACGTCCCCAGTCCAAAGACAGACTCGGTGGGACATCGCCCGACCCCGATCTGTTTAAATAGCTTGGTCCTGGGGGAATGTTACGTCCACAGTCCAGAGATAGACTCGGTGGGACATTGCCCGACCCCGATCTGTAAGGATCACTTGTCCCTGGGGGAATGTTACGTCCCCAGTCCAAAGACAGACTCGGTGGACATCGCCCGACCCCGAGCTGTTTGAATTACTTGGTCCTGGGGGAATGTTACGTCCCCAGTCCAGAGGGCAGACTCGGTGGGACATCGCCCGACCCCGATCTGTAAGAATCACTTGGCCTGGGGGAATGTTACGTCCCCAGTCCAAAGACAGACTCGGTGGGACATCGCCCGACCCCGAGCTGTTTGAATTACTTGGTCCTGGGGGAATGTTACGTCCCCAGTCCAGAGGGCAGACTCGGTGGGACATCGCCCGACCCCGATCTGTAAGAATCACTTGGCCCTGGGGGAATGTTACGTCCCCAGTCCAAAGACACCGACTCGGTGGGACGTAACCCGACCCCGAGCTAAGTAAACAAGCGGCCTCAGCGGAACGAAATCCAGCCCCAATCCGTCGTTTTTCGAATTTAAAGGATTTCGTCAAAAAATGAATTTTTATTCATGTTTGGGGGTGGACCGCCCTTTTTACAACAGTTGTTCTAGTTCGGTGTTTTGTCCGGCTTCTGCAAAAAGAAAATAGGAGAAAAGAAAGTTGATCTTTATGGGAAGTACTTTCTTAACATCTCGGCGTTCCATGGTTTCTTCAATCTCTTGCCGTTCAGACGCTCCAGGATGTAGGCCCCTGGTCTTACTATCTCAGTGATCTTGTAAGGTCCCTCCCACTTGGCACCTAACGAACCCTCTTCAGGTCGTCGGGTGTTCAAAGTCACTTTTCTTAGTACTAGATCTCCTGGCAGGAAGGAGCGGGTCCGAACTCTTTTATTGTAGAATCGGGCCATTCTCTGTTGGTAGATGGCTGCTCTTACTGCTGACTGCTCTCTTCTTTCTTCGATCAGGTCGATGTGATTTTTGATAAGTTATTCGTTCCGTTTTTTCAAAGTGGCGGACCCTGTGGGTTGATATTCCGATCTCTGCCGGGATGACGGCCTCACATCCGTATGATATGGAGAAGGGTGTCTCTCCTGTTGAGTCCTTGAAGGTCGTTCGGTGTGCCCACAGTACCTCTGGTAGCTCCTCGACCCATAGGCTTTTGCTTGATCCGAGCCGAGCTTTCAGGTTTGACTTGATGGTTTTATTGGTGGCTTCAACCTGCCCGTTCGACTTGGGATGGGCCGGCGAGGCGAATTTTAAGGTTATCTGGAGGGCTTCACAAAGTTTTCTGAATCCCTGCTGTCGAATTGCTTTCCGTTGTCAGTGATGATTGCCTGGGGGATTCCGAACCGGCAAATTATATTTCTCTTCAGGAACTCCGTGGCTTTCTTTTCCGAGATGGTGGACAATGGTTCTGCTTCTACCCATTTGGTAAAGTAGTCTATGGCTACGATTGCATATTTCGCCTGACCTCGTCCTTTCGGCATCCGCCCTATAATGTCTAGCCCCCACTGTGCGAAGGGCCAGGGGCTGGATATGGTGGTCAGTTGTTCTGCCGGCTGATGGTGGAGGTTGGCATTCCTTTGGCATCCCTCGCATTTTCGTACTATCTTCACGCCATCCTCGTGCATGGTTGGCCAGTAAAATCCTTGCATCAAGGCTTTGAAGGCGATTGATCTTCCCCCGGCGTGGCTTCCGCAGATGCCTGCGTGAATCTCCCTGAGCACGTAGTCTGCTTCCTCTGGTGCTAAGCATCTTAAGAGGGGTACGGTGTATCCTCTCCGGTAGAGTACTCCCCCAATTAGGGAAAACTTGGTGCTCTTGAACTTCAGCTTCCTGGCCTCCTTTTTATCTTTAGGGGTTTCTCCTGTTTCCAGGTACCTCCTGATCGGTTGCATCCATGAATCTTTGTCTTCTTCTTCTAGTACATCCACCTCTGTCTCCCCTATGCTTCTTTCTTGGAGGTATATAAGTGGGATTACCCTGGGGTTTTCTGTCTTCATTGAAGAGGCAAGCCTGGCCAGGGAATCTGCTTCGCAGTTGTCTTCTCGTCCGACCTGTTTGAAGAGTACGTTTCCCACTTTCTCCACCCACTTCTTTACTTCGGCTAAGTAAGCTACCATGGCTGGTTCTCTGGCTTGAAAATCTCCTTTCAGCTGTTGTATTGCTAGCTGAGAGTCACTCCTGATCACTACATTGTGGACTCCTACTACCGTACACAGCCTTAGTCCGGCCAGTATCGCCTCGTACTCTGCTTCATTGTTTGTAGTTTTGAAGGCGAATTTGAGGGCGAGCAGTATTTCTTCTCCTTTTTCACTTTTTAGTGCTACCCCTGCTCCGTAGCCGTGCGAGCTTGCGGACCCGTCTACAGACATTTCCCACATGTCTTCTTCTACGGCTAAGACTTGCGGTTCTGTGAGTTCTGCTATGAAGTCTGCTAAGGCTTGCCCTTTTATTGCTGTTCTTGGGAGGTAGGAGATGTCGTGCTTGCTTATTTCTACTGACCACTTCATCAGTCTCCCTGAGGCCTCCGGTTTCTGCAAGATTTGTCTCAGGGGATAATCCGTGTATACCTTGATCGGATGGGCATGAAAGTAGGGTCGTAGCTTCCGTGCTGCAGTGACCAGGGATAGGGCAATGAGTTCGTGTATGGGGTATCGAGTTTCTGCGTCCAGCAGGGCTTTACTGATGTAGTAAACTGGTTTCTGGACGTGGTCGGTCTCTTGTACCAGTGCCGAGCTTACTGCGTGCTTTGAGACGGCCAGGTATAGATACAGCGTCTCCCCTGGGAGGGGTTTGGCTAGGAGAGGGGGCTGTGCCAGGTATTGTTTTAGGTGCTGAAGGCTTCTTCGCACTCGGGTGTCCATTCGACCCATTTTTGAGCTTTTTTGATGACTTTGAAGAAATGATGGCACTTGTCGGTTGCTCGCGAGATGAACCGGTTGAGTGCGGCGATTCTTCCTGTAAGGCTTTGCACTTCCTTAACTATCCGGGGAGACTTCAGGTCTAGCACGGCCTGTATCTTTTGCGGGTTTGCTTCAATGCCTCGTGAACTTACCATGTAGCCCAGGAATTTTCCCGAGGCTACCCCGAATGCACACTT
This sequence comes from Zanthoxylum bungeanum, assembly GCA_019454045.1. NCBI lineage: Eukaryota > Viridiplantae > Streptophyta > Magnoliopsida > Sapindales > Rutaceae > Zanthoxylum > Zanthoxylum bungeanum. Next base: position 13,657 of record SKCR01001761.1, on the reverse strand, counting down.
TTCTGGATTGAGCTTTAAACTGTGTTTCCTCAGGAGTTCGAAAGTTTTCTTCAGGTCGGCTACATGGTCTCTTGGTTCCTCGGACATTGTTATCATGTCGTCGACATATACCAGCATGGTCGTGCCGATGAGTGGTTTGAAGACTTTGTTCACCAGTCTCTGGAAAGTCGCCCCTGCATTCTTCAATCCGAAAGGCATTACTTTATAGCAGTATAGCCCTTGGTCAGTAATAAATGTGGTCTTCTCCTCATCCGCAAGGTGCATCTTGACTTGATTATATCCCGAGAAGACGTCCATGAAGCTTAGCAGCCCTTGGCAGGCTGTTGTATCTACCAGTTGGTCTATATTTGGGAGGGGAAAGCTGTCTTTTGGACATGCTTTGTTGAGGTCGGTGAAATCTACGCACATTCTCCACTTTCCGTTAGATTTTTTCACCAATACCACGTTGGACACCCATTCTGGGTATTTTACTTCCCGGATGAAGCCGGCTTTCAGCAACTTTTCCACCTCGGTTGCTATTGCTTCGCACCGCTCCTGGTTGAATATTCTCCTCTTCTGTTTTACTGGCTTATGTAATGGGTTCACTGCTAAGCGATGGCTTATGAATTTTGGGTCGATCCCGGGCATGTCATCGTGTCCCCATGCAAAAACGTCGGGGGTACTCCTGTAGACATTTCAACAAGTCTTTTCTTAGGGCCTTGTCTAGACTTCCTCCTATTTTTATGTTCTTCTCTGGCCCGAACAGTTTTACTTCTTCCAACTCTTCGGCTGATCCGAGCCATGCAGTTTTATCGGGCCGAGGAGCACGGTCTTTCCTTGTATTCTCGTCATCCTCGTCTCTTTGTCTCTTCTTGGTGCCTTTTTCTACGCAGAGGGTTTCTCGCGAGAAAGTGGCAAAACAGCTGCGGGCTTTTTTCTGGCTTCCGCATACGATTCCGATCCCTTCCCGTGTGGGGAACTTCAATTTCAAGTAATGACAGGACATTGCGGCCTTGGTTTTCATCATGAAGGGGCGGCCGACAATGACTTGATAACTGCTCATGCAGTCTACTACGGTGAAGTTTATCATGAAAGTTCGGGTTTTGGGGGCAGCCCCGATCGTCATTGCTAACTGAATTTTTCCCAGGGGGATGACCGTTGAACCCCCGAATCCGTACAGGGGGTGCTGTCTTTGGTTAGGGCTGTGCATTCTACCCCTAGGTCCTCCAAAGTCTCTTTGGAAATTATGTCTACCGCGCTCCCAGGATCCACCAGGATTCGGTCCACTTCTGTGCCGCCGATCGTTGCTTTGATTATCAGTGCGTCATCGTGGGGGAAACTTACCCCCTGAGCGTCTTCATCAGTGAACATAATGGGTGTTGACCGATTTCCTTGGGGGTTTGGGATTTTTTCTGTTTTCAGTACCTCTGTCCCCCATGCTCGGCTGTAATTCTTTCTTGACCGGTTAGAGTCCCCGGCCAGCGTTGCCCCTCCTGCGATGACGTTCACCCCTTGATTCCTTGCCCTTTGTCTGGCGGCCATGATCGCGTGGTCGATGTAATTGTTCAGGTACCCGTTTCGGGCCAGGTCCTCCATTTGTTCCCGCAGATCCTTGCACTCATCGGTTGTGTGCCCTTTTAGATTGTGGTGTAGGCAGTAGGACCTTTTGTTTTTTCTGTCTGGGGGAAACCTCCTGAGGTCGGGTTCTATTAAGAGGCCTTTCTCCCGTATCTCCATGATGATTTCTCCTGGCGGCTTGCTCAAAGGGATATATGCCTCCTCTCGAACCACGTGGTTTACCTGAGTTGTGGGCCTCTTTCCTTGATCCTTCTGAGCCATTGGCTTGAACTCTTTGGGTCTTGGATTGAATTTCCGGAATTCTCTCTCCGGTCGCCGGTGGTCTTCCCTCATTGTCACCCTTTCTCTGGTGGTTGTCCCCCTCCAGGATACTTTTTCTTCGCTTTCTAGTAGGACGTACTTCCTGGCTATCTCCAGTGCGGTAGCGTAGTCTGGTGTCTCATAGATTCTCAGGTGGGTCCAGAGTTTCCCGACCCTTAGGGCCCCTTCAGACTTTCCAGGGCCTCTTGGGATTCGTATCCTCCGACCTCGAGCACGGTGTTGTGGTACCTTTCAATGAAGCTTTTTAGTGTTTCGTCATCTCCCTGTTTTATGAGCCTAGTTCTCCTATTGTCTTTTTATGGGTGCAGGCTCCTTTGAAGTGTCGGATGAATGATTTCTTAAGCTGGGAGAAGCTCTGGATGCTCCCCGGGGCCAGACTTCTATACCATAGGATGGCAGGTCCACCCAAAGTTAAGGAAATACTTTGCATACGGCGTCGCCCGTTACCCCCTGTACTTCCATCAGGAGGACAAAATTCTCAATGTGGGATTTTGGGTCGGAGTGGCCTTTGTATGGTGCTATGGTCGGCATGTTAAACCGCTTCGGGAACTGTGCTGTCCTTATTTCTTCCGTAAGGGGAGACCCCTCTTCCTCGCCTCGGGTGTCTCCCGCGCCGATCTTCAGGCCTTCTCCCCATCTGGTCATCTCTTTTCTCAACCAAGACTTTATTCCACGGGCTGTACCCCCGTGTCGCCTTCTGTGTCCTTCTGTTCGTCTGTCGTTCCGTTGTGGCGTTCCATAAGCCCGGAGGTCTCCTGCACGTCTTCGTTGTACTTTCTATCTTCCCTCTTGGAGTTGTAAAAACTGTCGGAGGAGGGGTCGGGTGTTTGTTCCTCCTCTTCTTCCCATGTGTCTTCTGATCGCGGCTCTCTTCCTACCACTTCAGATCTTATCCCATAAGGGCCTCTCTTTCTGGGTTCCTCGTCTTCGCTTATATCTGCTACTCTTTTCCCTTTTTCCTTTCTTTCCTCTTCTGGCCGGCCCCGGTTTCAGGTTTCTCGTTGTCCGCTCCTTCCATTCTTTCTAGTCGATCCATCATAGTCCTCATGCTATCTTCCATTCTTTTCATCCAGTCCATTGCCGGACCTCCTGGTTGGTGATCTCCGTCTTCCGCCATTTGTCTTATCACGCGAGTTGCTTTTTGTTGAAGTTCCCCACAGACGGCGCCAACTGTTGACGGTGGATTTTGGTCTCAGGGTAATATAGGAATATCACCTCCGAGGGAATCCTCCTTCAACTGTGAATTTGTTTGGTTAGGCGGGAAACCAAAAGCAAACTTAGCGGAAAACAAGAAAATACGCCAATCAGACAAGGTGATTTATCGTGGTTCGGTGGATTTTGGGATCCGACCTACGTCCACGGACAAGAACTGGGTGGTACTTTTTTACTCAAATATACTCCTCGTGTCTCTTCTTTGCTTTTACAAATCGGAGCTTTATGATTCTAATTCCTCACTCTTGTGATGATTTTCAGATGCCTTCCACTTTACATGTGCTCTACCCTCCTATTTATAATAAAAACAGGAATCAGACTCCTTCTCTTACAAGGGTTCCTAATTGAGTCAACCTCCTTCTGCCACAAGGTTTCCTAATTTCAAACCACCTTTACTCCCTTTGTCCTATCAAGATACTAATTTCATCAATTCTCCCGTGAAAGTAGGATAATTTGTCTCATTACCCGAGAAAATAGGATGCTCTATCTTCCTGAACACACCTCGCTATCTGGTCGGTATTCGTGAGGTCGGCCATGGTGACCTTTTATGCCGAGAATGTTCTTGCCGTCCTCTATAGTGTTCGGTCATCTGAACCAAAGTGGTCGGTCTTCACATGAGGTGGTCGGTCTTCATATGAAGTGGTCGGTCTTCTCATGATGTCAACTAGAGAAAGAATTTACCCTTTTGTCCTTGTCGTGCTGTCTTAAATACTGTAGTGCTCGAAAACACCATCAACAGAGGATATATTAAAAATTCTATTAATTTATAAAATACACGAAGAGATTTTCCGGCTCACCTCTTTATTGGTGGGCGTGGACAGGAGTGTAAGAAAAAGACAATGTTGATGGGAGCAGAAAACAATGAGCAAGGGACAGGGAGGGCAAATGGGTCGGCTAAAAAAGAGACCAGTTTTAGCATTTATGTTACCTGTTGCCTGCACCTTGTCTGCTTACCCGCCCACATCGCCTTCCTCTTTTCTCTTTCAATAAAACAACACTCCCTCCCCACCCAGTAACCTTATAAAATCACTCTGCGTACAAAGTAGCCCAGAATAGATCACTTTCACTTACTATCACAAACTCTCACGCAGAACTTTTAGCTGCTGTTTAATTTTCGATTTTCATTTTGGCTGGTTTTATTAATTTGGATATCACTGTTTGTTGTCTTTGGATTTACGGTTATGGTTCACATGGAGCTTCAATTGGGTCTCGCTCTTCCGAGTGCAAGCATTATTCATGGCAAGGGTCTCGACTTCGACCTTAATAATAGCTACTATGTGCACGAGCCATCTTCATGTGACTTTGGCGGCTCAGGTTCTGTGCCTAGCAAATGTAGTACTAATAATAATGATGACATGTGCAACGACAACAGGAAGCGCCGCTTTAGTGATGCCTTTGAGTTTGAGCAAGTCAAAGCGTGGTGCCTCCAACGTTGTCTCTTTTGAACTGGAACAAGCACTCTGGTGACGATGAAGATGATCATCCCAAAGACCTCGATAACAATTCTTCCTTTGGCAGTAACAAGTACCTCTCTACTCTCTCACCCCCAAATTTGCAACTGGGATCTCATGATTTTGATTCTTGTTTTTTTACAGGACGATTGATGAAGATGGTGTAGTGGGTTGGCCGCCAATTAAGAATTTGTGGAAGAAACTTTGTTACCAACATCATGCCGGCGGAGGTCGAGTCAAGAACAATCAGACGGTGGCAAATGCGAATTCGATGTTCGTCAAAGTGAAAATGGAGGGTGCAGTCATTGCTAGGAAAATTGACTTGAGCCTTTATGATTCTTTTGAAACGCTAACAAACACCTTGATCACCATGTTTGGTTTATGTAAGTAAAGTAACGGTGCCTTCGAATTCGAAATTTAATTCGGTGTGAAAGAAAATGAAACAATTTAGTTAACAAGGTTCCGTAATTGGTTGATTGTTTGGTAATAATAACAGGGCATGAAGATTCCGAAAATTATCAACTCACATATCAAGATAGAGGAGGAGTTTGGCTAATTGCTCAAGAAGTTCCCTGGAGGTAATGCTTGTTTAAACAGATTCCATGAATGAATATGATGAGTCATTTTCAGTTTTGCAAACTCTTAACAAAATTTATGGACTCTTGTTGGTTGGTATTGCAGAACATTCATTCGCACTGCGAAACGCCTCAAGTTGTCAAAGCTCAGCTGTTGATTCACATTAAATTGATCATCAATTACTTGGACAATTGCACTAGCAACAATCAGAATACTTAATTTGAATCATTAATAGATCCCATCTGGGTAGTCTTAAATGACCGTGTCTTCAACTTTCAAGCATTAATTAGCTCTGTAACCCGAATTATCTTTTTACCTTGATGAAGACAACATGACTTAGACTTGTTAATTATAATTATGATTTGCTTTGAGCAATATCTTATATTTCTTTTTAATCCTGCTTTCAATATGTTTCATGGTTATTGAAGGTATTTATTTTTGCGCTCCTATTATGTCCGCTTTGAGTTCTGGCGAGTTCCATGTACCTATTGTCCGGACCGGCCGGCACACACGGTTTTATTCCTCAGCAAATCATTAATAGTGTAGGAAGTCTCTTTATACACGACTCGAACCTAGATATTTTGAGTGTATAGGCGTTGGTACCACGTGTGGCACCATTGAATTATTATAACCTGTTGGTATCTTGATACATAGAAAGAATCTTAGCGCTACCTTTGATACATTAGAAGAACTTACATGGCTTAAAACGCAAGGGTTAAATCTTTGACTATCACACAAAAATGAGTCCTCTTATGCAATTAACGATTACTCAGGAATAAACATTGAACAATAAACCTCCACGTGATGATGGGGGGTTTTGTAATGGCCCTAAATATGACCCTAAATTTTTAAAGGGGTATTATGGTATTTTCATAAAATACTCGGTCAAACTTAGTCTTTGTGCTAGCCTTGACTTTTCAAAATTTTAGACTGAATTGTAAAGATTTTAAAATTTCGGGGCTGAATTATAAATATTTTTTAGACTAAGTAAAGAGTTTCTGAAATTTGAGCTCAAATTGAAATTTTTTTAAAATTTCAAGGGGCTCAAAGATCTTTTTCGAGGGGATAACACTTGGCACTACTAAGCGGGACATGTGGCCTAATTGGCGAGTGACACGTGGCCCACTCAACGCTTGACACGTGGTCCTATCGGTGCATGACACATGGCACACGTGGCCTAATCAATATTTGACACGTGTTACCATTTTTTTGGTCTATAAAATGCACTTCACTCTTCAAATTTTGGATTCCCTTTTTCTCTCCTCCTTTCTCTCTTTTTCTTTTTCTTCTTCTTCTTCTTTTTCTTCTTTCTCTCTCCCTATTTAATGTCCTAGCAATGCCACCGCCAGCCATCAGCCTCCACACGCTGGACCGCCTGTAGTTTTCAACGTCACCTTTCCAACAGTGCAGGAGGTGAAAAAGCTGAAATCTCACCAATATCAGAGAAAACTACTCTAATCACCGTGGTTTGGTTACCATTTTTCGACACTTTTGGAGAGTGAGTCTTTTTATGACCGAGACCTTTCCGATGCCGCCGACTATGTCTTAATCCGAAGCTATTTGCAAAATTTCCTTTGTAAATATAGGGATAATTCGAATTTTTGGGTGGAATTTGGAATCCGATCATTGGATCGACGAACCAGAGTTTTGGTATACATATCGGTCGTTGAATGTCTTCGGATACCAAGTCTAATTTTCAAAAAGAGCTCGCGTTCTGTGAAAATCATGCTGAGCGAGTCCTATATCAAAATGAAACTTGTGTCACGTACAACAAAACAGTTTGAACGCACAATCGTGCTCCGGGCAGATCTTGACCCTGAGGCTTCCGATGTGCCGAGTCGAATAAGTCACGCGGTAATGAATTCGAATTTTGACTTTCTTATATTTAAGTTTATATTGAGTTTTTACGCTATTAATTTAACAAATTTGAATACTTTATTTTTATTAATTGTTGAATTATGGAGTCGGATATGAAATGTTATTATTGATGGATAATTTAGGCACCATATGGGCATTTTTATGATATATATTATAAATGAATAATTCGCATTTTAAACGGAACCATGCTGAATTTATGTTAAAATGGTGAAAGATATTTAATTTAGATGTTTTACATCTTGGGTTTCAAGATATTTAATGGCTTTATACCATTTTTGGTTGAAAGTCATCCTCTTCTGCTTCACTATTTTATGAGCCCGATCGATTGACAGGCAATGATTGATAATCCGAGGATCAATCCCAGACATATCTTTGTGACTACAGGCAAAGACGTCTGCATTCTCCCTTAGAAAGTCCACCAGCTTCCTCTCAGACTTTGCTCCAACCCGACCCCGACCTTGACCGTGTTCTCTGAACCAAAACGCTCCACTGACTCTAGCTCATTTCTTACTCCTCCATATTGAGCATGGTCTTCAGGTCGGGGGATTGTTGGCTCTACTTCGACTGCTTCCTCCTCCATCTCATTCATTTTCTGCCCTGTGAGATCATCAATACACATGGTCTCATTTGATGTGGTGAAACAGCTCTTCGCCACTTTCGGACTCCTACAAACTATCCCATCATATCTTTGGTTCGGGAACTTTAGTTTCAGATAGTAGACATAATTGCCTTTGACTTCATCATGAAGGGCCTTCCAAAATCACATGGTAGCTACTCAAGCAATCCACTACGGTGAAATTCATCATAATAATACGAGTATGAGGTCTCATCCCATGGTCGTTGCCAGATGTACCCGACTAAGAGGGATGACAACAATGTTGGGTTTCTAAGGTCTTCCCAAGATCAATCCAAGCATGAAATATTGTGAATACTCAGAATAAGAATGGCGGAAACATACTTACAATGATCAGATGTAGGATGTGTGTAGGACAAAACTTTGCTCCTTTGAGAAGTGCTCCAAGATCTTCTCTTTGAATGTTGTATCAATGCTCCAAGCTTTGATATTTGATTCCAAGCTCAATGGGAAAGTTTCCCTATCACCTTATATGATTCTTTGATGTGCTAGCACCTTGAAAATATTGCAACAAAATTTTCCTATCTCCTTATGAAGCTCACGACAATGGAGATATTTGGGAGAGAGAGAGTGGCGTGTAAAGAGAGAGGAAGAGAGATGATTTTTGTTAACTTGTAATTGATTTCCAAAATTCAATTAATGATATACCAAAATCAATATTTGGTATATGTCCATCATCTCATCAACTTGGTGTGTTGGACAAGTCACCAATAACCCACCAAAACCCATCAACAAAAAGTTGATTAAATGACTAGGTGATGTGACTTGTGGGCCTCACTTGATTTAAAATCCGAGTGGGCCCGCAAACACTCCCGGGCTCGGGTTCATTAATTCCGAATTAACGAATTTTCGTTACGACGTAATTAAATCAAATTTAATTAAATAATTATGCCTAGCAAAATTACTATTCACGTCGCTCGTGAATTAATTCTAAATTAATTTGTTCGCTCGGAATTAAAATCGTTATGAAATCTAATTTCATTTAATATATCAAATATATTATTTTATCGATTAATTCCAAATTAATCGTTCTCTCTCTTCTAATAGTATTTTATCCTAGATAAAATCTCTCCGTAATTAATCATAGATTAATTATGTTCAAATCATATGTCATCGGTGAATCTTCGGGAAGGGACCCATGAGATCCCTGGATATGTTGGCAGCAAATACGGTCGTCGGACTATCCGAACACGTGCGTACGTAGTACTAAGTTCTTACCGATTTATGAGACATGGTTGGCTTCTAGCAAAGTACCGTGCCTACTCAATTCTCCAGAAATATTCTTAAAGGAATATATAATCTTTGTCACGCGTAGTATACGTAGTATTGCGTATTGCGATCCAGTATCAGATGTCACATGCAAGGCATGGGGCTGGAATTGTGTCTGCCCCATACGAAGCATATATCGGATCACAAACAACTAGTCTCTTTAATCGGATAATTATGACCTTGTCATATTATCCCGATGGTTGCAACACAATAGAGTACTAGTTCTGTATCTATGCGTGATCATCATCTCCATATGACTGAAGTGATACTTCCATCTTGACATCACACCCAATACACTACGATTCTCAATAAACCCAGAAGAGGCATACACAGAACCTGTTAAAGTCCCGAACGACCAAAACCAAAGCGTATTGATTGTCGCAAGTACTAGCGATGCAAGTCTCAAGTTAAGACCAAATACACATACCCTGATGCGGATTCCCATAGACACATAGTCATACTACCAATGGAATTCTGCGGGGTCTATCCAGAGCGAAGCTGTTTCCGTACCATCGGTAAACACAACCTCATATCACACTTGCATAAGTATCCAATACTTAAATATATGAGAACTATGCTGTTACGCTTCCATAACATGCACAAGTGCAATACTAGTCTTTTCCGCATTATCGATGTCCAGTCTCGATAATACTACGACTATGGATATTTAATGATTAAAACTTTATGGATTGATACTGTCTCATATCTTATTAATCCGGAACTAATCATAATGACTTTTATCATTTATATATCCAAGTAAATAAATTACAAAATGATAAAAAGGCAATTTCGTTTGTCACATAGTTAATTTGTACAAAAACCACAATGTCTTTTACAAATAGTGACACTATGGGTTATAATTGTCCAACAATCTCCCACTTGGCCTATAGCAGTCACTCAAGCATCTAACACCTGAACTATGTACATGACGCTCAAACATTTGCTGAGGAATAGCTTTCGTCAGCGGATCTGTAATGTTATCCTCTGATGCGACCTTCTCGATCTTCACATCGCCACGATGTATGATCTCATGAATCAGATGGAAACGTTGAAGAACATGATTGGATCGTTGATGAGACCGCGGTTCCTTAGCCTGTGCTATAGCCCCGTTATTGTCACAATACAATGGAACGGGCTCAGCTACTAACGGATCTACTCCTAATCCAATTAGGAATTTATGGATCCAAACTGCCTCTTTTGCTGCTTCAGCTGCAGCAATATACTCCGCTTCTGCTGTTGAATTGGCAACAGTCTCTTGCTTGGAAGATTTCCAGCTTACTACTCCGTTGTTCAAACAAAATATGTACCCGGATTGCGACTTACAGTCGTCTTTATCGGTTTGGAAACTTGCATCGGTATACCCAGTTACCTCAAGTTCTCCATCTCCATAGATTAAGAAAGCATCCTTAGTTCGTCTAAGATACTTAAGGATATTCTTAACCTCCATCCAGTGACCTTCACCTGGATCGACCTGATAGCGACTACACATGCTCAAAGCATACGAGACATCAGGTCGCATACATATCATGACATACATGATCGATCTGACTACCGAGGTGAATGGTATCCGACTCATGCTGTCTCTCTCATCTTGAGTTTTAGGACACATGTCCTTAGATAGAGTGACGCCATGTGACACTGGCAACAGTCCCCTCTTGGACTGATCTATGTTAAATCTCTTCAACACTTTGTCAATGTACGTGCTCTGGGAGAGTCCAATCAGCTTTCTAGATCTATCCCGGTAGATCTTTATTCCCAGAATAAAAGCTGCTTCTCCCAGATCTTTCATGGAGAATTTTAATGAAAACCAAGCTTTCACCGATGTTAACATGTGAATGTCATTGCCAATAAGTAATACATCATCAACGTAAAGGACAATGAATGTCAGTGCGCTCCCACTAAACTTCTTATATACACAAGGGTCATCCTCATTTTGAATGAAATCATATTCTTTTATGATCTCATCAAAACGTTGGTTCCAAGAACGCGATGCTTGCTTCAATCCATAAATGGATCGATTTAACTTGCAAACCTTGTTCGCATGTTTAGGCACGACAAAATCGTTAGGCTGTTGCATATAAACATCCTCCAAAAGGTTTCCGTTAAGGAAAGAGGTTTTGACGTACATCTGCCATATCTCGTAATTGAAATATGCAGCTATAGCAAGCATTATCCGAATGGATTTAATCATGGCAACAGGTGAAAAAGTTTCATCGTAATCGACACCATGTCGTTGACGATACCCTTTCGCTACAAGCTTAGCTTTGTACGTTTGTATGTTGCCATCCATGTCGATCTTCTTCTTGAAGACCCATTTGCAACCAATAGGCTTTACGCCTTCTGGTGCATCAACCAGTGTCCAAACTTGGTTGGTGTACATGTAATCCATTTCGGACTTCATGGCCTCTTGCCATAAAGCGGAATCGATATCCTGTATCGCTTCCTCATACGTAGCCGGCTCGTTATCCTCAATAAGATTAATATCCACATGAGGTGAGATTAGAAACCCATACCTCTCAGGTTGTTTTCTGACTCTCTCCGACCTACGCGGTTCTTGTGTATTCGAATATTATGGTACAGTTTCATCTCTGATGAACTGTTCATGTTCCGTTAAGGATTCTGTGCCAGGAACAATATCACTCCGATTCTCACCAAGTTCTACTTTCCTCCCACTTACCACTACATTTAGGAATTCCTTCTCAAGGAAAACTACATGTAGAGCAACAAATACTTTGTTCTCTTTTGGGTGATAGAAGTAATATCCTTTGGTTTCCCTAGGATATCCCATAAATAAACACTTATCCGATTTGGGTTCTAGTTTGGTACATTCCAAACGTTTGACATATGTCCAGCAACCCCAAATCTTCAGGAATGAGAAACCCGATTTCTTTCCTGTCTATATCTCATACGGAGTCTGTTGAACAGACTTTGACGGAACCTTATTCAAAATAAGTATTGCACTGTTCAATGCATATCCCTAGAAGGAAATAGGTAGCTCTGTCCGACTCATCATAGACCTTACCATGTCTAATAAAGTTCGGTTTCTCCGTTCGGACAGACCGTTTAATTGAGGTGTTCCGGGAGGAGTCCACTGTGAAAGAATACCATATTCTTTCAAGTAATCAAGAAACTCATTGCTTAAGTATTCGCCACCACGGTCCGACCGTAATGTCTTAATACTTTTGCCGGTCTGTTTTTCTACTTCATGTCGAAATTCTTTGAATTTCTCAAAGGTTTCCGACTTGTGTCTCATAAGATACCGATGAGTGATAATTATATCACTATTTTCCACTCATTTTACCTAATATTTAGTATAATTTCTTGAGTTTTGTGAACGTTTTGATGTGTTTTATTGTTATTTTGCAGATAAATAAAGTTTGGGAAGCATTGGAAGTAATTTGGGGCCAAAACAGTGAAAAATGACGAAAAATGGCATTTTGGTAATTTGTCCGCGTCGCGACGCGAAAGCCTTCGGTGTCGTGACGTCTAACGTGCGCCGCCTGCTAACTTGCGCCGGACACGTGGACCAGTCAGAAGAAATTTGCTAAAATACGCCGGATGCTAACGTGCGCCGATCATGCAAACGTGCGCCTTGCCACGTGTCATCATCAGAACCGATCATGCTAAAATACGTTTGGACACGTGTCGTAATTCTATGGCGCCGACACTCCGCGTGACACGTGTCATCTTATGATTGGACCGAATCATCCACGAATCACCTGCTGCCACGTGTCAAGATGTCATTAGACCGAATTACCGCGTGCCACATGTCGCAATTCTATTGGGCCGATGAAATCTGCATCAGAAGTCAACGTCCACGCGTAATTGACCGGTCAACACAAGCCAACATCGCGATGCAAGAAGGAATTTGGCGTCCTTACGCCGGACCCAAATTTTGCCTATAAATTGAGCTCAGTTGCAACTCATTTTCCTCGTGCTTTCCTTGGGATTTTTTCCCTGATTTCATAGGAAGCATCTATTTTTGTAAATTATTGTAATAATTAAATTATGTATTTTTATTTTTAATTTTTATCACAGATGACAAATGAAGAATTGAATGCGGAAATCCTAAAATATATCTGTGAAGAAAATGTGGAGCAAGAAGCAGAGCAAATGGAGGAGCAAATGTCTGACCTTATTGAAGATCCAGTGAATTCAGGCGAAACATCACTGTTTTGGGGAGTACAAATAAAAGATATCGCTCAGAAGCTTGACAGAATGGAACTTCCATTCAAATTCAAGCACCATATGAGACCTCCTGATTTTCTTTCTTTCTTTTCAGGAACCACTGAAACGACAAAGATTAAAAAGGTGGCACAAGCACTGAATGAGACAAAATTCTTTTTGCCACTTTACCGTTGGAAGATACCCTTCAAATGCAATGCTCATGGGATTGTCTTTAATCGGACGTCCAAAACCACGCTGAAACCTCCATAACTGATGGATTTCAGTCACGTCTGGCTGAAGACGAAAAATTTAGCGCAAGCAGGGAGACAACCCATGCAATTTGTTGTAAATTTTATTTTCATATTTTATGTATACATGTTATAGAGTTTTTAATTTTATGTGTTATTTTTGTAGGGAAATGCACAAACGGAGCATTTAAGAAGGAATGGTGTTTGGCAATCACAAAGATGAGAGCTAATTCATTAGAGATGGCTGAGTAAGGAATGAATTCTTGAGACGCATCTTGATGAATTTATACTAAGCGAGTGGCGTATTGAGTACACAATTCTGTTGCCTTAATTATTGCTGTGAT
>SKCR01001760.1:0-28022 GCA_019454045.1 Zanthoxylum bungeanum | reverse complement strand
TTGGGACATGGTTATTAGATTTCCAACACTTATATATCTCACATGAGAACATTTGATTGTTGCTCACCATGCGGTTTTCCTTTAGGATACCGTATGCAGTGGTCAGTGGAGGATAGTGATTCGATGAAAATCAGAGTAATACTGTTCAAGGCACAAGGTCCGTAATGGAACATAAATAGTTCATCGATGATGACTCTGTACCATTAATCTTCGAATACACAAGAACTGAGTAGATCGGATAGAGTCAGAAAACGACCTAGGGTATGGTTTTCTGATCTAACCTCATAAAGATGTCAATCTTATGAAGGTATATCCACTGACTACGTTTTGAGGAAGTGATACGAGGTATCGACTCCCTATTATGGCAAAGTGTCATGTAATCCGAAATGGATTCCATGTATATCAACCAGTTTGGATACTAGTTGATGTACCACAAGGCATTGTGCCTATTGGTACTAATGTCTTCTAGGAAGACATACATGGATGACAACATACCAACGTATAGAGCTAGGCTTTAACGGAAAGGTATCGTTATCAACATTGTGTTAATTACGATTCAACCTTTTACCTGTTGCCACGGTAAATCCATTTGGATAATGCAGATTATTCGATCCATGATTGGATTGAAGCAAGCATTAGGTTCTTGGAATTATTGTTTTGATATAATCATAATGATGTATGATTTAATTCAAAATGAAAATAATTCTAGTGTATATATAAGAGGTTAGTGGGAGCGCACTGATAGTGGTTGTCCTATAAAATAATATAATACTCATTTCTTGGAAATGATATTCCCATAAAATAAATATCGGCGAAAGCTTGGCTTTCGCAATACTCTCCTAGAAACCGTACATTGAAAAATGTACGAGACCTGATGTATCATACGCTTTGAGCATATGGATTCACAAACAGGCCAATCCGAGTGATAGTCACTGGATTGATGTTAAGAACATCCGTTAGTATCTTAGAGAACTAAGGATGCTGTCTTGGTCTATGGAAAGCAGAACTTGAAGTGACTGGGGTCACTGTAGCAAGTTTCCTATAACCGATAAAGATGACTAAAAGTCGCAAACGGTACTATATAGTTTGAATAACGGTACAGTGAGTTGGAAATCTTCCAAGTAAGATACTGTTACCGAATAAACAACAAATGCGAGTTGTTGCTGCAGCTGAAGCAGCAATAGAAGTATTTGGGTCGATACAAATCTAATTAGATGATATAGTTTTGTTAGCAGCTGAGCTAGGCGTCAGCACAGGCTAAAGAATTAATGGTCTCATCAACGATCCAGATACATATTTAGAATCATCTGATTCATTCGGATCATATATCGTGGCGATGTGATGATCGAATAAATCGCATCAAGATGATAATCATGCAAATCCGCTGACGAATGCATTTTCACCAGTTTGAGCCAACCGTACATAGTTCGGTGTAGGACACTTGAGTGACTGGCTATGTGCCAAGTGGGAGATTGTTGGACAAAATGACCCATAGCGTCACTATTTGCACAGATCATTGTGTTGTTGTACAAATTAACTATGTGACAAGGAAATTGCACTCTCATCATTTGTGATTAGATCACCATAGATATATAAATGAAGAGAGGTCCCTATGATTAGTTCCTGACTGAGAATGATATAGAGACAGTATCAGTCCCCGAAGGTTTAATCATTAAATATCCCTAGCCGGAGTATTATCGAGACTGGACATCGATAATGCGGAATAGGCTAGTATTGCACTTGTGTGCGTTGTGAGGGCACAACGGCATAGTTCTCATATATATAAGTATCGGATACTTATGCAAGTGCGATAGGAGGTCGTGTTTTTCACCGATGGTACGGGAAACAGCTTCGCTCTGGATAGACCCCTCGGAATCCCATTGGTATTATGACTATGTGTCTATGGGAGGCCGAAATCAAGGTAGGTGTGTATAGTCTTAACCTGAGACTTACATCGCTAATACTTGCGATAATCGGTAGACTTTGGTCTTGGTGGTACAGGGCTTTAACCGGTTCTATGTACACCACTTCTGGGTTTATCAGAGAGTCGTAGTGTATTGGGTGTGATGTCAAGACGGAAGTATCACTCCAGTTATAGTGGAGATGATGTCACGCAGGATACGGTATTAGTGCTCTTAAGTGCTGGCCGGCCATCGGGATATTATGACAAGGTCATGTATATCCGATTATAGAGACTAGTTACCAGACATCCGACATGTGCTTCGGACGGGGCAGACACTTATCCAGCCCCAGCCCTAGCACGTGACTATCCGATACTGGGCTGATATACGCAATACTACGGTATACTACGCTTGATACAGATCTATATATTCCTGTAAGAATATTTCTGGAGAATGGGTAGGCATGGCGCTTTGCTAGAAGCCAACCTTGTCTTGTAAATCGGTATAAACGTAGTACGAGGTACTTACGTGTTCGGATAGTCCGACGACCGTATTTACTGCCAACATATCCGGAGATCTCATGGGTCGCTTCCCGAAGATTCACCGATGATGTATAACTCGCACTTAATTAATCTAGGATTAATTAGAAGAGAGAGAAAATTAATCTGGGATTAACTGCGGAGATATTTTATCTGGGATAAAATATTAATTAAAGAGAGAGAATGATTAATTTGGAATTAATCGATAAAATAATATATTTGATATATTATTAGAAATTGGATTTTGACGCAGAATTAAAATTAGATTTTAATTCGGGCGAACGAATTAATTTAGAATTAATTCGTTAGCGACGTGAATAGTGATTTCGCTAGGCGTAATCATTTAATACGACGCGACGGAAAATTCGTTAATTTGGAATTAGCGAACCCGAGCCCGAGAGTGATTGCGAGCGCATTCGTATTTCGAATTCGAACGCGGCACGCAAGTCACATCAAGCGTCAAATCACTACTCGCATCAATCGTCAAATCACTTGTCACTTTGAGTGATGTGACATGACAAGTTGTCACTTTATTAAAGTGACTTGATGTGAATAGTGATAGATGATTGAAAAGCACTTTTTTGCTTTTTTAACTTTTGCTTTTTGAAAAGTAAAAGGAATTGTTTTAATAGAAATAAAAAGTGGTAAAGGTATTATTATTATTATTAATTTTGGAAATTAAAATATATAACCTAATTACACTTTTTCTTTCTCTCTCTCTCCTTTTGCGCACTTCTCTTTTCCCTCTCTTTTCATCTTCCTCTTCTCACGGCTTCAAGCCGATTTCTTCACAAATGTTTCTGGTTTGACCGAATCAAGGGGGAAGGAAGAAGAAGACTTAGTGCTAGCACACCTTGGGTTATACATAGGTGATAGGGAAACGAATTTGTGAGCTTGGATTTGATTTTGGAGCTTGAAGCTTGGAGCTTCAATGGTGGTCTTCCATGGCCGAATATGGAGGAGTTCAAAACCAGTAAAAACGCACAGCCCACTGCAAGGAGGAGCTACTACCGTGACCCAACAAGGAGGCAAAAACATTTTTGTTCTTCTTTGCATCAAAACCGAATTCAATGTGAGTATATTCCGCATTCTCCATTTGTGTATTCACGTTTTCTTGCTTGATTTGTTGATCTTGGGACATATATTAGAACTCAACACACATCTTCTGGGAAGACTAATGACATATCCCAAGATGTATGCCCAAATTGTGGCAAACGGGGTCACTGAAAGCGTGACTGACGTGAGTACAAGGCATAAATGAAGGAAGTGAAGGCGGGTAAGGCTCCATCTTTAGGTATGTTTGTTATAAACATGTCCACTACTGGTTTTAAAATTTGGATTTTTGATTCCGGATGTGGTAATCACATATGCACTGATGTGCAGGATCTGCTGATTTGCAGGATACTGGCTTCAGGTGAGATCGACCTGCGAGTCGGAAATGGGACGAGAGTCGATGTTTTGTCCGTAGGGACCTATGTTTTGAACATGTCATTGGGGCATGTAATTACATTAGGTGACTGTTATTTTGTACCTAGTTTGACTAGGAACATCATCTCTGTATCTAGTTTAACCTGATGCGGGTATACCTTTGTATTCATGAACACTGGGTGTTTTATATATAAAGATGACATTTTTATATGTACATCAGATGTTAATAATAGTTTTTATATTTTGAATATAAACGAATCTCAAACATATAACATGACAAATAAAAGCTCGAACTGATTAAATCAGATAAGACTATTTGTGGCATTGTCGTCTGGGACACATTAACAAGACTCTTATATCCACACTTCAAAGAAGGGATACTTGGACGGATTTGGTCATAATTCATATGATGTCTGCGAATCTTGTTTATTAGGCAAAGTGCCTAAAACACCTTTTAGCGGTGAGGGTGTACGTTCCACCGAGCTGTTAGCCCTCATTCATAGTGACGTATGTGGGCCCATGTCTATCTAGGCTAGAGGTGGATATGAATACTTCGGAACCTTTACGGATGAGGCATCACATTATGGTTATGTGTATCTTATGAAACACAAGTCGGAAACTTTTGAGAAATTCAAAGATTTTCGACACGAAGTAGAAAAACAGACCGGAAAAAGTATATTAAAACATTGAGCGGACCGTGTGCGCTCCTACTAACCTCTTTATATACACAAGAATTATTTTCGTTTTGAATTAAATCATATACCATTATGATTACATCAAAATGACAGTTTCAAGAACGCAATGCTTGCTTCAATCCATAAATGGTTCGAATTAAACTTGCAAACCTTGTTTGCTTGTTTTGGTGCGATAAAACCATCAGGATGTTATAAACATCCTCCAAAAGGTTTCCATTCAAGGAAAGTGATTTTGACGTTCAGCTGTCATATTTCATAAATGAAACATGCAGCATTAGCAAGCATTATCCAAATGGATTTAACCATGACAACGGGTAAAAGGTTTCGTCGTAATCGACACAATGTTGATAACGATACATTTTCGCTACAAGCCTAGCTTTGTACGTTTGTATGTTGCCATCCATGTATGTCTTCCTTGAAGACTTATATTGTACCAATAGGCACAATGCCTTCCGGTACAACAACCAATGTCCAAACTTGGTTGGTATACATGGAATCCATTTCGGACTACATGGCACTTTGCCATAATAGGGAGTCGATACCTTGTATCACTTCCTCATATGTAGTCAGTTCGTCTTCCTCAATAAGATTGACATCTTCTCGAGGTGAGATCAGAAACCCATACCTCCCAGGTTGTTTTCTGACTCTCTCCGACTTACACGGTTCTTCTGTATTTGAAGATTGTGGTACAGTTTCATCCCTGATGAACTGTTTGTGTTCCATTAAGGTTCGGTGCCTTGAATAGTATTACTCTGATTTTCATCGAGTTTTTCTTTCCTCCCACTTACCACTGCATGTTGGTATTCATTTTAGGAAAACCGAATGGCGAGCAACAATTACATTGTTCTCTAGTGAGTTGTATAAGTACTATACTTTATTTTCCCTAGGATAACCCACAAATTAGGCACTTATCCAATTTGGGTTTTAGTTTGATATCATCCAAACATATGCCTAGCATTCCCAAATCTTCAGGAATGAGAAAACCCAGTTTCTTTCCTGTTCATATATAATATGAAATCTGTCTAACAGATTTTCATGGAACCTTATTCAAAATAAGTGTTGCACTATTAAATGCGCATCCCTAAAAGGAAAATGGTAGCTCAGAGCGACTCATGATTAACCTTATCATGTCCAACAAGGTTCGGTTTCTCAGTTCGGATACACCCTCAAATTGAGGTGTTCCGTGAGGAGTCCTTATTGAAAGAATACTATAGTCTTTCAAGTAATTAAGAAACTTATTACTTAAGTATTTTCATCATGGTCTAACCGTGACGGTTTTATACTTTAGCCGATCTGTATGTTTATTTCGTGTCGAAACTCTTTGATTTTATCAAAAGTTTCCGATTTATGTTTCACAAGAAACATATAACCATAACGTGATGCCACATCCGTAAAGGTTACGAAGCGTTCATATCCACCTCTAGCCTAGGTAAGGGTGGGCCCACTTGCCTCACTATGAACGAGGGCTAACAGATTGGTGGCACTTGTATTTTTACCAAGTAAAAGGTGTTTTAGGCACTTTGCCTAATAAACTAGATTCGTAGACATCATTTGAATATGATCAAATCTGTCCTAGTATCCACTCGTCAAAAGTGTGGATATACGAGTCTTGTTTAATGTGTCCCAGACAACAATGCCACAAATAAGTCTCATCTGATCAAATCAGTTTGAGCTATTTGATTGTCATGTTATACGTTTGAGATTCATTTATATTCAAAATATAAATATTGTTATTCACATCTAATGTGCTTATCTCAATATCATCTTATAAAATGAAACACTTTAGTGTTCTAGAATATAAAGGTATACCCGCAACGAGTTATACTCTGATATAGAGATAATATTTCTAGTCAAACTAGTTACATTATAACAATTTCCTAATTTAAGTACATACCCGAATGGTAGATCCTAAACTTAGGATTCTACGGTTAAAACAACGACTCTAGTCCCGTTTCCGATTCGCAGATCAATCTCATCTGAAGCCGGTATCCTGCTTATCAGCAGATCCTGCACATCAGTACATATCTATGTACCACATCTAGTATCAAAATCCAATTTTTAAACTAGTAGCGAACATGTTTATGACAAACATACTTGAAGTCGAAGCCTTGCCCGCCTTCAATTCCTTCATGTCTGCCTTGTCCATACGGCAATCACTCATCCAATGACCCCGTTTGGCACAGTTTAGGCAGACATCTTGGGATATGTCATTTGTCTTCCTAGAAGACTGTAATGATTTTGCCTTTGCCCTTTTAGAACCTCTGGCTCTGCCTCCTAGAGCATAGCCATCAACTCTCCAAGAGTTTACTCTTAGTTCATAATAAACCTGCCCCAGCTTTCGGGTAGAGACTATAAGATCAAATCTTTAATAGTCTCGGCCACGTAGGTAATGCCCAGCTAACCTAGCTGATCAATGTCAGCAATCATCTGCGACACCTAGTGCTCGACAGATGTACCCTCTGACATACACGAGCTAAAGAGAATCTTTATGCAATATACTTCTAAGAATAAATCTATGAAGATCTTTAATTTCATCATCATGGTACAATGATCTAATCCTTAATTTTGATGACAGAATTAAAGTGTCATTGCTTCTAGTATAATGGATTGAGCACTAAAGTTATCATCACATGAGTCTTCCAAAGATCATGTTCTACTTATTTGCTCAACTCCGGACTTAGGCCCAAGATGTTGCTCTATCAAATAGAGTAACTTCTCAGTTCCCATGACTATCCTGAGGTTTTATTCCCAATTTGAAAATTAAAGCCATTTAAATACATTTTTATCCAAGTTTATGTTTTAAATGCTAATCTTTCATTTATCTTGATTGCTATAGTCCAACTATCCATTCAACGATTTTAGGTACTATAGTCTAACTATATAATCAACTATAATTTGTTTAGTTAAATTCAATTATATTGATTACTATAATCCAATTATATAATCAACTATAATTTGAAGTAGTTTGAATACAGTCCAACTGTTAATTAAAAAAACAATTAAATATTAGTCCAACTAATATATATTTATTTAAAATGACGAAAATGATATGAGCGTGTATTGGCAAGTATCTAACGAATTTGCAAATTTAATACTTGCCTCCCACTATTTTTCGGTGAGCCTCTAATCCTCTGTTGAGTACTCGGGAAACCTTGTTCCTAGTGGGCTAGGATCCGTTAAATAACACAACAACCTTGACTTTGGCCAACAAATTGTATGATATTTAACTAGGTAGATCTCTAAGATCAATTGGATCTCATCCAATCCTAGATCCAGTAGGTGCACATCCAAGTCCAAAACATATATATAATATATATGCCAATATATCCCATATATTTTTCCTAACCTTTTTCCTCTGAATCAACTAAGCCTTGGCTTTGGTACAACAAACTTAATGATCCCAGTTAAGCGAGACCCATTGACCTTGGAAAGCTTCGTAATCGATGTCGATGGACAAGAAGTGATCTTGACTTTGGCCAACAAATCATAACTTGGACAAGTCACCGATATGGAACAAAGCCTTCATGATTCAAACACAACTGTGATGGACAAAGGCATTGACTTTAGCCAACAAACCAGTGCCAATCTTGGATCTTGAGAATGAATCATTCAATGGAAGGAAAAACGTTTAATTTTTGTTGAGGGTTTTTTGCGTAATTGGCAACCCATTAATTATATTTGATTAGGTCTCATCATACACCCTTAAGCATGCATTCTAAAAGCATAATAAGGCGCGTAAATAGATTAATAATGATATGCGGATGGATACTTAAAACATTTTGTTCCTAGAACAAATCTCTCCCTTTCCTCTCTCCCGCTAGCAGAAATCTTACTTCTACCCAATTACATAACACTTCTAAAGATACCTCATTTACATTGAGGGGAATATGTGAGAAGAGAAATACAACGAGTCAAGAGGTAATAGACTGGACACGTATGTCCAATTTAATAAATTCTAAATTTATTACAACAATTTCCAAAATTGCCCTCACCCATCTAATATCCATCTGATATACATTATTCATACATCACATCCATGTATTCACACAAAGCATGTTATCAATCAATCTAATCCAATTAATTAATCCGAAATTAATGACCATCCAATGTTCAAACAACGATTTGATTTGCGCCAGTCAAACTCTTTTTTAAGAATAAGTATTCAAAATACGAATTCTTTAATTATATTAAACTACAACATTAAATCCAATTTAATTTGTATTCAATACTAATTCTATATTTAATTCCAAATTAAATAATTACACTTTATTAATGAGCCTTTGCGACTTAGATTCTAAATCTAATCTTTACGGGTCTCAAAGCCCAATTAACATCCAATGTCAATTTAATTAAAGTCCAATGGGCTTTCAATTAATTTATAGGCATGAAATTTGGCAACCAAAGCCCAATAAGGAATCACCCTTTTGCCAAAAATCAATTTAGGCCCAATTAACATTTTAAAGGTCTATTTTAATTATATTTGGACTTTATGGATATGGTTTTGGGCCCAATTGGATCCAACCAATTAACCTAAACCAAACTTGGCCCAACCAAGCCTATTAAGCCCAAATACAACTTTTCAAGCCCAATTCCAAATTTAGCCCAATTAATTTAATTACAATATTCCAACTATCACAATTAAATCAATTAAAGTGTATAGCCATAATTAATTAACCAAAATAACATTTCCAAAAACCAATTTACTCAATTAATCATGCTCATCATCATCAACACATGTCCAACATTATTGAATCAAAAAAATCATTTCATTTCCATGCTAATTGGTCACGGCAATTTGGGGTTTTTATGCCCGATTTCGATTTCAATCCAATTAAATCCTATATCAACATTTCCCAAGTCATTCAATTCATCCAATGATCAAAAGAACAAAATTACCGTGACATTTAGGGCATGTCAAACTTTCGGCCAAGCCTAACATTTGGGGAAAAATTAATCCAATTCAATTTTCATCAAATTGATCATGCATAACACTATGTTATCATCATTCAAGCATATTCAAACAATCAATTTCATCAAATCATGCTCAAATCATTTTTACCCAAATTAATTTCATGCTTAATCAAGGCTCTTGATACCAATGTTGGTTTCTACTATAGTCCCAAGATCATTCAAGAAATGAAAATAATATGAATACAATAAAGAAGTATGGCAAAATCATACTTACAATGAACGGATGTTGAAGACGATGAACAAAAAAAATTTCCTTGTAGCATTTGGCCAAGGTCCCTATTTGTGCTCCATGGAATTCGGTCAACCCTCCATGTGTGTGCTCCAAGCTCCAAGCTTTGTGAATGATGAATTCCATGCTCATAGATGGGTTTCCTTATCACTTTTGTGTGACTCCTTTGGTGTGCTAGCACTCTTGAAGATTTGCAACAAATCTTCTTCTTCTTTGTGAGACTCTCGGCCATGAGAGAAAATGAAAGAAAGAAAAATGGCATCCAATGCCGTGAGTGGAGGGAGAAGAAAATTCTGGAAAAACCGGGAAATGAGAGAGAGGAGGGAAGAGAAAAATGTATGTTGTGTATATGGTTTTTAATTTCCAAAATAAAATACCAAAAAATAATTACCATTTTTCAAAATTCAAAATTTTTGGTACAAGACTTTAAAGTCTTCAACCACCCCATCAATCACAAAAAAGTGACAAGCATCATATCACTCAAAGTTGATGTGACTTCCATCACAAGAATGACTAAGATGTGATGCGTGATGTGACTTGTGGGCCCCACTTGTTTCGAAATTCGAGTGGGCCCGTAAACACTCATGGGCTTGGGTTCGCTAATTCCGAATTAACGAATCTTCCGTTGTGTAGTAATTAAATCAAATTTAATTAAATAATTATGCATAGCAAAATTACTATTCACGTCGCTAATGAATTAATTCAAAATTAACTCGTTCGCCCGAATTAAAATATAATTTTAATTCCGCGTCGAAATCTAATTTCGTTTAATATATCGAATATATTATTTTATCGATTAATTCCAAATTAATCGTTCTCTCCCTTTTATAATATTTTAACCCAGATAAAATATCTCTGTAATTAATCCTAGATTAATTTTCTCTCTCTATTAATTAATCCCAGATTAATAATGTGCGAGTCATACGTCATCGGTGAATCTTCGGGAAGCGACCCATGAGATCCCCGGATATGTTGGTAGTAAATCCGGTCGTCGGACTATCCGAACACGTACGTACCTAGTACTACGTCTTTACCGATTTACAAGAAATGGTTGGCTTCTAGTAAAGCACCGTACCTACCCCATTCTCCAGAAATATTCTTAAAGGAATATGTAATCTATATCAGGCGTAGTATACGTAGTATTGCGTATTGCGATCCAGTATCGGATGTCACGTGCTAGGCCTGGGGCTGGAATTGTGTCTGCCCCGTACGAAGCACATGTCGGATCTCTGGTAACTAGTCTCTATAATCGGATAAACATGACCTAGTCATAATATCCTGATAGCTGCAGCATATAAGAGCACTAGTTTCGTATCCTACGTGATCATCATCTCCATATGACTGGAGTCATACTTTCATCTTGACATCACACCCAATACACTACGATTCTCAATATACCTAGAAGAGGCGTACACAGAACCGGTTAAAGCCCAGGACGACCAAAACCAAAGTATATTTATTGTCACAAGTATTAGCGGTGCAAGTCTCAGGTTAAGACAAAATACACCTACCCTGATTCGGACTTCCATAGACACATAGTCATACTACCAATGGAATTCCGAGGGGTCTATCCAGAGCGAAGCTGTTTCCGTACCATCGGTAAACACAACCTCCTATTACACTTGCATGAGTATCCAATACCCAAATATATGAGAACTATGACGTTATGCTCCCATAACACGCACAAGTGTAATACTAGTCTATTCTGCATTATCGATGTCCAATCTCAATAATACTCCGACTATGGATGTTTTAATGATTAAACCTTCATGGATTGATACTGTCTCATATCTTATCAATCCGGAACTAATCATATGGACTTTTATCATTTGTATATCCCGGTAATCTAATTACAAATGATAAAAGAGCAATTTCTTTTGTCACATAGTTAATTTGTACAACAACACCATGTTCTGTACAAATAGTGATGGTATGGGTCATAATTGTCCAACACTACGGAGTGTGTGTGTTCAAGGTTGTTCATATTCTTGAACTTCAGGTTCTTCCGTTGGTTCGTTGGTCTAGAGTTGTACTTAATTAAGTTCAAATTGTCTATGAACACAACCTTCAGACAAAAATTCTATCTATAGAAATTTTTCGAAGCGAGCTACGAACATTTTTTGATGCTCGGTATCATAGAACAAATATCCTTTTGTATTTGAAGGATATCCAACAAACCTAAACTTTTTCCCTCGAGCAAAAAGTTTATTCTGCTGAGTCATCCTGACGTATGCAGGATAGCCCCAGATCTTAACATAACTAAGATTCAATTTTCTACCGTTCCATATCTCATATAGAGTCATAGGAACAGCTTTGGAAGGAATCTTATTAGAAGATGAGCGACAGTTAAAAGAGCATAACCCCATAAGTAACATGGCAAATCTATATAACTCAACATCGATCCGACCATAGCCAAAAATGTCTGATTTCTCCTCTCTAACACTTCATTATTTGTGGAGTACCAGGGGGAGTATTTTGAGCGAGAATCTCCGCTTCTTTAAATAATCAGTGAACTCTCTCCACTCATATATTCACCGCCTCGATCAGATTGAAGGCATTTAATATACTGGCCAGTCTGTTTTTCTACTTCATTCCAAAATTCTTTGAACTTTTCAAAGGTTTCAGATTTATGTTTCATAAATAAACATAACTGTACCGTGACAAATCATCGATGAAGGTAACGAAGTAAAAAAAACCATTGTGAGCAGTTTGACTCATGGGACCACATACATCAGAATGTATGATTCCAAAGGGTCAGTGGCATGGTGTCCTACACTTGAAAATGGGCCTTTGGTCATTTTATCATGAATGCAAGATTCACAAGTTGGATAGGGTTCAATGGTGAGAACATGAATCAAACCATTCCTAACCAACTGGGTTAGGCATTTTTTTAGGGTTGGTGCTCGGAGTGCCAATCCGAATCGTATTTATGTCTGTCTGATTCATGAATACGAACAATACATTTTTCCATAATATTACTTATATATATGGTTACACCTCTTGTTTTTATATATGTATTCGATCTAATATCAATTAAATTGAAACTAAATCAGTTTTAGTGATATGTATATATTAGACAAAGATCCTATGATTTACAACGAGCGCAGTGCAACGTAGTTACAACGTAGTTGTAATTGACATTGGGAAGTGTCACTATAAGTTGTATATTCTCAAATAAAGTTTCTGGTCAAGATTTACTTACACGGGTTGGTTAGTAAAATCCGCTGAGACCAGTACATGTCGTATATCGAGACTTGGTCCGATGGTTTATCCTAAGGAACATAAGTCTTGCGAGACTTGTATAGACATATATGTGTTTATTTAATAAACATTAAATGACTCACCGAAGATTTCCTAATAGATGGTACACCAACGTCAATAGGAATCTTCTCGAGTCGAGTAGCATAGTGATCCTTCGACTGGCGATACCATTGTGGATATATGAGACATTCTACATACTTTGGTGGTAGTCATGTCATCGATCTATTTAGATCAAACCTCCGCCTGCTCATTGGGTGTGGACTGATGCTCATGATATCCTGTGTGTATCAAATAGAATCTGTCAGTCCTGTGTACATGGCATGGGTATATTGTAAGTGTTTGCGATCTAGTCAATCCATGGCCGTTGTATTCTTTGGAAGCGACTTCCGAGTGTTATTTACAGATCGTAATTTGAAAGTCGACTATTATACTTAAGAATTTGACGTTCCTATCTATATCCTCGTATAATATTGATAGCCTGTGACTGAGAGATATATGTATGCAGTTACCTCGATTTGCATAGTTAAGCGAGTTATCTGTGG
The DNA here is from genome assembly GCA_019454045.1 of Zanthoxylum bungeanum. Classification (NCBI taxonomy): domain Eukaryota; kingdom Viridiplantae; phylum Streptophyta; class Magnoliopsida; order Sapindales; family Rutaceae; genus Zanthoxylum; species Zanthoxylum bungeanum. Next base: position 14,456 of record SKCR01001760.1, on the reverse strand, counting down.
TCATCATATTTACGAGTGGGTGAAATTATGGACACGATTTGATTTCATGTCAGTAAACCTAAACTTATAGAGTCCCACTATATGAATGGTACTCATTAAGCACTTGGACAACTCGTTATGAATAATATTATTCATAACTGTTAGACAGTAATGACCCATAGCGTCACTATTTTGTAAATGATAGTGTATTATTGTACAAAATTAACTATGTAGTAATGAAATTGCCTTTTACCGTTTTGTAATTTATTTACTTTGATATATAAATGGTAAAAGTCCCTATGATTAGTTCCGGATTGTGATGATATGAGACGGTATCAATCGTAAAGGTTTAATCATATAAATATCCTAGTCGTAGTATTATCGAGATTGGACATCGATAATGCGGAATAGACTAGTACTGCACTTGTGCATGTTGTGAGGGCACAACGGCATAGTTCTCATATATTTAAGTATTGGATACTTATGCAAGTGCGGTAGGAGGTTGTGTTTTACCGATGGTACGGAAAACAGCTTCGCTCTGGATAGACCCCGCGGAGTCCCATTGGTAGTATGTCTGCGTGTCTATGGGAGTCCGCTTCAGGGTAGGTGCATATGATCTTAACCTGAGATTTGCATCGCTAGTACTTACGACAATCGGTAAAATTTAGTTTTGGTGGTCCAGGGCTTTAACGGGTTCTGTGTATACCTCTTCTGGGTTTATCGAGAATCGTAGTGTACTGGGTGTGATGTCAAGATGGAAGTATCACTTCAGACATATGGAGATGATGATCGCGAGGGATACAGAACTAGTACTCTATAATGGTTGCAACCATCGGGATAATATGACTAGGTCAGGATTATCCGATTCAAAGAGACTGGTTGCTTGATGTCCGATATATGTATCGTACGGGGCAGACACATATCCAGCCCCAGGCCTTACATGTGATCATCAGATACTGGTTCGATATACACTATACTACGGTATACTACTACGCCTGTTATAGATCTAATATTCCAGTAAGAATATTTCTAGAGAATTGGGTAGGCATGGCGTTTTGCTAGAAGCTAACCTTGTCTTGTAAATCGGTAAAAACGTAGTACTTGGTACGTACGTGTTCGAATAGTTCGACAACCGGATTTACTGCCAACATATCTAGAGGTCTCTTGGGTCGCTTCCCGAAGATTCACCGATGACGTATGATTCAAACTCGATTAATCTTGGATTAATTACGGAGAGACTTTATCTTGGATAAAGTACTATAAACAGAGAGAGAACGATTAATTTAGAATTAATCGTAAAATTATTATATTCGATATAATAATCGGAATTCGATTTCGACGCGAAATAAAATTAGATTTTAATTCGGGCAAACGAGTTAATTTAGAATTAATTCGTTAGCGACGTAAATAATAATTTCGCTAGGCGCAATTATTTATTTAATTTGATTTAATTAACGTCGCGACGTAAGTTCGGTATTTCGGAAATATCGGACCCGAACGCGTGAGTGCACGTGGGCCCACTTTCATTTGGAAACGTGTGGGGCCCACATGACACATGTCATTATTTGCATTATTTAATTGTTGATGTATTGCATGAAGATAGTGTACAAAGCACTCAAGGGTAATGCATGGAAATTGAGTGTTAGACACTCTAAGCCTTTGCATGGTTTTGTCATAAGTATATTATTATTTAATAATTATTATGACATAAATATAAATTGATTTTTGAGACAAAAATCATCTTCTTTCCTCTCTCAAATTACCGAAACAGTGGGCATTGTTTTGGCTCTCCAATTCTTCATTTGTTTTGTGGCAAGACAAGAAGAAAGTGTACAAGTTTGGAACTCTAATGCACAACTTTGGCTAGCAACATCAAGGGATCATACAAGGTGTTATGGGAAACTCATCTTAGAGCTTGGAAGGATCAATATAACTTGGAGCTTCTCTTTTCTGCTTGGCCGAATCCTTCACTGCACAAGGAGCAAGTTTGTTTCATCAAACGCATCCACATTCCGTTTTTGTGAGTATTGATTCCGCCATACTTCAATATAGTTCATTCTTTTATATATATTTTGCTTGTGCTTTTGATCTTGGGACATGGATTAGATTTCCAACAATGGTATCATTGAGCTTAAAAAGCATGCAAATATATTAGGATGTTATTTGGGGAAAATTGTTTGAAGCATGATTTGATGAGTTTGCTTGATTAAATATGCTTAGATGTATGTTAAATAGATTATACATCATCAATTTCATGGAAAATAAATTGGATTAATTTTTCCAACCCAAATGAGGCTTGGCCGAATACATGCAAGCATGTGGACTAGATGATTTTTTAATTTTAAGACATTGGATGACTTGAAATAATATGGAGATGATGATTTGTAACTTGATTGGATTGAAAACGAAATCGGAACCATTTTAATCACCTTGGCCGAATGCTTGATGAGATTAGGGACTTGATTTTTTGATTAAATAATGTTGGACATGTATTTAAGATAAAAATTTGATTAATAGATTAATTTGATATTTTGGGAATATTGATTTAAAGGATTAATCATGAAAATACACTTTAATTAATTAAGTTATAAAATTTGGAATTTTAAAATTTGGTTAATTGGGCTTAAATTGGAATTGGGCCTAAAACTATTATATTTGGTCATAAATGGGCTTGGTTGGGCCAAGTAGATTTGGACCATTTGGATTGGATCCAAAATGGGCCTAAATCACACCATTTAAGTCCAAATGTAATAAATGGGCTTTTATGTTTAATTGGGCCTTATGGGCTTGATATTGATTTTATGGCAAATGAGGGTGATTCCTTATTGGGCTTGGAAATTGGGTTTGACCCACATTGACCAAGGCCCAAGCCTAATGAAATCAATAGAAAGCCCATCGGACTTTAATTAAACGGACATTAGATGTTAGTTGGGCTTTGAGACCCAATAGAACTAGATTTGGAATCTAAGTTATAAAAGCACAATAAAAGTGTAAATATTTAATTTAGAATTAAATAATAGGATTAGTATTGAATACGACTTAAATTGGATTTAACGAGTAGTTCGATATAATTCGTGAATTCATACCATATGTATTTATTCTCAAAACGAGTTGGACTCGCGCAAATGCAAACAATTGTTTGAACATTGTATTGTCACCTAATTAAAGACTAATTAATTGGATTTGATTGGTTGTATAACATGCCTTGAATGAATGAATGAATGTGGATGTGTTGTATGAATAGTGTATATCGGATGGATATTAGAAGGGAAGGGTAATTTTAGAAATTATTGTAAATTTGGAATTTATAAATTGGACCTGCGTGTCCAGCCTTATCTCTTTATCTCTTTGTATTCTCTTCTCACCTAATTCCCCTCAATGTAAATGAGGTTTCTCTTATTGTATTATGTAATTGGGTAGAAGTAGAATAGTGCTAGCGGGGAGAGGAAAAGGAGTGATTTGTTCTAGGAACAAGTTGTTTATATATCCATCCGCATATCACTATTACTTTACTTTACGCGCTTTATGATGTTTTAGAAGCATGCTTAAGGGTGTATGATGATGAGACCTAACAAAGATAAATTAATTGGTTGCCAATTACGCGAAAAAATCCCTCAAACAATATTAAGCGATTTTCCTTCCGTTGAATGATTCTTTCTCAAGATCCGAAATTGGCATTGGTTTGTTGGCCAAAGTCAAGACCTTTGTCAATTGAGGATGTGTTTGAATCATGAGAGTTTTGTTCCACATCGGTGTCCTGTCCAAGTTGTTTGTTGGCCAAAGTCAAGATCACTTCTTGTCCATCGACATTGATTACGAAACTTTCCTTGTCAATGGGTCCCGCTTAACTGGAATCATTAGGTTTGTTGTGCCAAAGCCAAGGCTTAGTTGATTCAGAGGAAATGGTTAGGAAAAGTATTGGATACATTGACGTATGTATTAGATATATATGTTTCGGACTTGGATGTCCACCTACCGGATCTAGGAATTGGATGGGATCCAATTGATCTTCGAGATCTACCTAGTTAAATATCATACAACTTGTTGGCCAAAGTCAAGGTGTGTGTTATTTAACGGGATCCTAGCCCACTAGGAAATTGGATTTCCCGAGTACTCAACAGAGGGTTAGAGACTTGTAGAAAATAGTGGGAGGCTAGTATTGAGTTTGCAATTTCATTCAGATACTTAGCTTTACGCGCTTACAAAATTTATTTCGTCAATTTTTAACATTAGTTGGACTAATAAAATGTTATTTTTCTTGTAACAGTTTGACTGTACCCATTTATCGTTAACTAGATAGTTGGACTATCGTAGTTAAGATGGCAAGCAAGGTAAATGTCCGAGACATCATCATGGGTGACAATGTCTTTAGGGGACAAACTTCGCTGATTGGGAAATGAACCTAAGGATAGTCCTTGGGGCGGAGAGGATACTGTATACGATACAAAGACCTCTCGGGCCTAAGCCCACTGAGCCACTTGAGCTGGAGTTATGGAAAACTCACAGTGATGATTGTGACACGGCTCAGTCGATCATGCTTGCTTCAATGACTCAACACTTTCGTCGCCAAAATAGGGACTTGGATCCTTATAATATGATGGCAAGATTGCAAGATCTTCACCGCACTAATAAGCGGATGGCGAGGTACGAGTTAGTGAAGAAAATCTTTCGCTCCCGTATGACTGATGGTAGTTCTGTTGAGGTCCATGGGACTCAAATGATAGCCGATATTGATGAACTGGCTAATATGGGTATAGTCTTGGAGTCTGAGCTGGCTATAGATGTACTTCTACAGTCACTACCCGATACTTGGAAACAGATTGTCATCAACTACAAACTGATGAATTCGGATGACACTCTTGGAGAGTTATTGTCGATTCTCAAGGAGTCAGAGAAAGAACTTCTGAAAGGCAACAAGCGCGAGGCGCACTTTGCAACAACATCTCAAACGCCGAAAGCTGGGCTCAAGGCAACTGGGGGTGTTAAGAAGAAAAAGCATAAGAACAAAGGCAAGGCCAAGTCAACAAAGGCTTCTGGGAAGCCAAGGGACATCTCAAGATGTTTGCCTGAAATGCGGCAAGAGAGGTCACTGGAAGCGTGACTGCCGCATGAACAAGGGACATAAGGAGGACATACAGGCGGGCAAGGCTCCGGCCTCAGGTATGTTTGTTATTGAGATAAATATGACTACTTCTAGTCTTAATAAAAATTGGATTTTTGATTCTGGCTGTGGTTCTCATATTTGTACTGATGTGCAGGATCTGCATGATAGCAGGAGACTGGCTTCGGGGGAGGTAGATCTACGAGTTGGAAATGGAACTTCTGTTGCTGTTTTGGCCGTAGGCACTTTTGTTTTGGAACTGCCCTCGGGGCATGTACTTAAACTAAATGACTGTTATTTTGTTCCTAGTTTAACTAGGAATATTATTTCTGTATCTTTGTTAACCCAATATGGGTACACTTTTGTATTTAAAAACACCAGGTGTTATTTTTATATGAATGATGCAGAAATTTGCAGTGCTGATGCAAATAATGGTCTTTATATTTTGAATATAAATAAATCTCCAAAATGTAAAATAACAAACAAAAGGCTCAAAATGAGTAATCCACAAGAAGAAACTTATTTGTGGCATTGTCGTCTGGGACACATCACAAGACTCGCATATCCACACTTTCGAAGAGTGGGTACTTGGACGGATTTGATCCAAATTCATATGACGTCTGCGAATCCTGTTTATTAGGCAAAATGCCTAAATCACCTTTTAGTGGTAAAGGTGAACGCGCCACTGAACTGTTAGCCCTCGTTCATAGTGACGTTTGTGGGCCCATGTCTAGCCAGGCTAGAGGTGGATATCGATACTTCGTAACCTTTACGGATGATGCATCACGTTATGGTTATGTGTATCTAATGATGCACAAGTCGGAAACTTTTGAGAAATTCAAAGAGTTTCGACACGAAGTTGAAAAACAAACAGGCAAGAGTATTAAAACATTACGGTCGGACCGTGGTGGCGAATACTTAAGTAATGAGTTTCAAGATTACTTGAAAGAATATGGTATTCTTTCACAATGGACTCCTCCTGGAACACCACAATTAAATGGTGTGTCTGAACGGAGAAACCGTACCTTGCTTGACATGGTAAGGTCGATGATGAGTCGCACTGAGCTGCCTATATCCTTCTGGGGACATGCATTAGAAAGTGCAATTCTTATTTTGAATAGGGTTCCGTCAAAGTCTGTTGATCAGACTCCGTATGAGATATGGACAGGAAAGAAACCAGGTTTCTCATTCCTGAAGATTTGGGGTTGCTGGGCATACGTCAAACGTTTGGAAGGTACCAAACTTGAACCCAAATCAGATAAATGCCTATTTGTTGGATATCCTAAGGAAACCAAAGGATATTACTTCTATAACCCAAGAGAGAACAAAGTATTTGTTGCTCTACATGCGGTTTTCCTTGAGAAGGAATTCCTAAATGCAGTGTTAGTGGGAGGAAAGTAGAACTCGATGAAAGTCGTAGTGATACTGTTCCTGGCAATGAATCGAGAACGGAACATGAACAGTCCATCCAGGATGAGACTGAACCACAATCTTCAATTACACAAGGACTGCGTAGGTCGGAGAGAGTCAGGGTAATACCTGAGAGGTATGGATTCCTGATCTCACCTCATGTAGATATTAATCTTATTGAGGATACTGAATCGGCTACGTATGAGGAAGCGATACAAGGTATCGAATCCACTTTATGGCAAGAGGCCATGAAGGCCGAAATGGATTCCATGTATACCAACCAAGTTTGGACGCTGGTTGATGCACCAGAAGGCGTAAAGCCTATTGGATGCAAATGGGTCTTCAAGAAGAAGACAGACATGGATGGCAACGTACAAACGTACAAAGCTAGGCTCGTAGCGAAGGGGTATCGTCAACAACTTGGAGTTGATTATGACGAAACTTTCTCACCCGTTGCCATGATTAAATCCATTCGGATAATGCTTGCATAGCTGCATATTACGATTACGAAATATGGCAGATGGACGTTAAAACCGCTTTCCTTAACGGAAACCTGTTGGAGGATGTTTATATGCAACAACCTGACGGTTTTATCGCACCAAGACTTGCAAACAAGGTTTGTAAGTTAAATCGGTCCATTTATGGACTGAAGCAAGCATCGAGGTCATGGAACCAACGTTTTGATGAGGTCATAAAAGAATATGATTTCATTCAAAACGTAGATGATCCTTGTGTATATAAGAAGGTTAGTGGGAGTGCACTGACTTTTATTGTCCTTTATGTCGACGATGTATTGCTTATAGGCAATGACATTCCCATGTTAACGTCGGTGAAAGCTTGGCTTTCATTGAAATTCTCCATGAAAGATCTGGGAGAAGCAGCTTTTATTCTAGGAATAAAGATCTACCGGGATAGATCTAGAAGGCTACTTGGACTCTCTCCAGAGTACATATATTGATAAAGTGTTGAAGAGATTCAACATGGATCAGTCCAAGAAGGGACTGTTGCCAACATCACATGGCGTCTTTCTATCTAGGGACATGTGTCCTAAAACACAAGATGAGAGAGACAACATGAGTCGAACTCCGTTCTCCTCGGCAGTCGGATCGATCATGTATGCCATGATATGTACACGACCTGATGTGTCCTATGCTTTGAGCATGTGCAGTCGATATGAGGCCGATCCAGGACAGGATCACTGGATGGCGGTTAAGAATATCCTTAGGTATCTTAAAAGAACTAAGGATGTTTTCTTAATCTATGGAGATGGAGAACTTGAGGTATCTGGGTATACCGATGCAAGTTTCCAAACCGACAGAGACGACTTCAAGTCGCAAACCGGGTACATATTTTGCTTGAATAACGGAGCAGTGAGCTGGAAATCTTCCAAGCAAGATACTGTTGCCGATTCAACAACTGAAGCGGAGTACATTGCAGCAGCTGAAGCAGCAAAAGAGGCAGTTTGGATCCGTAAATTCCTAATTGGATTAGGAGTAGTTCCGTTAGCAGCTGAGCCCGTTCCATTGTATTGTGACAATAGCGGGGCTATAGCACAGGCTAAGGAACCAAGGTCTCATCAACGATCCAAACATGTTCTTCGACGATTCTATCTGATTCGAGAGATCATACATCGTGGCGATGTGAAGATCGAGAAGATCGCATCAGAGGATAATATTGCAGATCCGCTGACGAAGGCTATTCCTCGGGAAAAGTTTGAGCGACATGTACATAGTTCAGGTATTAGATGCTTGAGTGACTGGCTATAGGCCAAGTGGGAGATTGTTAGACAGTAATGATGACCCATAGCGTCACTATTTTGTAAATGATAGTGTATTATTGTACAAAATTAACTATGTAGTAATGAAATTGCCTTTTACCGTTTTGTAATTTATTTACTTTGATATATAAATGGTAAAAGTCCCTATGATTAGTTCTGGATTGTGATGATATGAGACAGTATCAATCCTAAAGGTTTAATTCAAATAATCCCTAGTCGTAGTATTATCGAGATTGGACATCGATAATGCGGAATAGACTAGTACTGCACTTGTGCATGTTGTGAGGGCACAACGGCATAGTTCTCATATATTTAAGTATTGGATACTTATGCAAGTGCGGTAGGAGGTTGTGTTTTACCGATGGTACGGAAAACAGCTTCGCTCTGGATAGACCCCGCGGAGTCCCATTGGTAGTATGTCTGCGTGTCTATGGGAGTCCGCTTCAGGTAGGTGCATATGATCTTAACCTGAGATTTGCATCGCTAGTAGTTTACGACAATCGGTAAAATTTAGTTTTGGTGGTCCAGGGCTTTAACGGGTTCTGTGTATACCTCTTCTGGGTTTATCGAGAATCGTAGTGTACTGGGTGTGATGTCAAGATGGAAGTATCACTTCAGACATATGGAGATGATGATCGCGAGGGATACAGAACTAGTACTCTATAATGGTTGCAACCATCGGGATAATATGACTAGGTCAGGATTATCCGATTCAAAGAGACTGGTTGCTTGATGTCCGATATGTGTATCGTACGGGGCAGACACATATCCAGCCAGCCCCAGGCCTTACATGTGATCATCAGATACTGGTTCGATATACACTATACTACGGTATACTACGCCTGTTATAGATCTAATATTCCAGTAAGAATATTTCTAGAGAATTGGGTAGGCATGGCGTTTTGCTAGAAGCTAACCTTGTCTTGTAAATCGGTAAAAACGTAGTACTTGGTACGTACGTGTTCGAATAGTTCGACAACCGGATTTACTGCCAACATATCTAGAGGTCTCTTGGGTCGCTTCCCGAAGATTCACCGATGACGTATGATTCAAACTCGATTAATCTTGGATTATTACGGAGAGACTTTATCTTGGATAAAGTACTATAAAAGAGAGAGAACGATTAATTTAGAATTAATCGTAAAATTATTATATTCGATATAATAATCGGAATTCGATTTCGACGCGAAATTAAAATTAGATTTTATTCGGGCAAACGAGTTAATTTAGAATTAATTCGTTAGCGACGTAAATAATAATTTCGCTAGGCGCAATTATTTATTTAAATTCGATTTAATTAACGTCGCGACGTAAGTTCGGTATTTCGGAAATATCGGACCCGAACGCGTGAGTGCACGTGGGCCACTTTCATTTGGAAACGTGTAGGGCCCACATGACACATGTCATTATGCATTATTTAATTGTTGATGTATTGCATGAAGATAGTGTACAAAGCACTCAAGGGTAATGCATGGAAATTGAGTGTTAGACACTCTAAGCCTTTGCATGGTATGTGTCATAAGTTATATTATTTAATATTATTATGACATAATATAAATTGATTTTTGAGACAAAAATCCATCTTCTCTTTCCTCTCTCAAATTACCGAACAACAGTGGGCATTGTTTTGGCTCTCTCCAATTCTTCATTTGTTTTGGCAAGACAAGAAGAAAGTGTACAAGTTTGGAACTCTAATGCACAACTTTGGCTAGCAAATCAAGGGATCATACAGGTGTTATGGGAAACTCATCTTAGAGCTTGGAAGGATCAAATATAGCTTGGAGCTTCCTCTTTTCTGCTTGGCCGAATCCTCACTGCACAAAGGAGCAAGTTTTGTTTCATCAAACGCATCCACATTCCGTTTTTGTGAGTATTGATTCCGCCATACTTCAATATAGTTCATTCTTTTATATATATTTTGCTTGTGCTTTTGATCTTGGGACATGGATTAGACTTCCAACAATAACACTATATCATATTAAATAAATTAATTCGAAATGTTTAACGGTTAAAACGAAAAATACATGGATAAGGGCATTTCGATCAATTAATAATTAATATGTTTTTGTATTTGATATAAAATTTGATTTGATACATATTAATTAATTTTCAAATAAGATTTTGACACATGTAATTAATATATGTATTTGTTATGTTTAGTGAATAAAAATACATAAATATTTTAAAATTAATTAGATTAATTATTTAGTATTTAAATGTTAAATATTTAAATAATTAAATAATATCATATTAACATAATTATTATGTAATATATTTAATTATTATTGGTAACAAGTGGCATATTCATTTAATTCATAATTATTATGTAATATGTTTAATTATTATTGGTAACAAGTGGCATATTCATTTACGTTTGAAGTTATCAAATTGAATTTGATAACTATAAAGCTTATTAAATATTTTTTTCAAAATGACAAAAAATGCCCCTCCCCCTAAATTTCGACCATGTGGCATATTAAAAAGGAAAAATTGTTTTCTCTTTCCTTAAGCTTGTCTTTGCCAAGTTTCCAACATTTTTTGGGAGCTTTCAAAATTGTTTTTTTTAGAAAAACTTGAGTGAAAATGAATAAATCAAGAGAAGAAAGCTTAAGGAAATTTGAAGATTTTGAGGTAATTTTTAATATTCTTAAGCTTAGAAAGTTTGTTTCTTGTTCTTGAGTATCTAGAATTATTCTATGGTTTACTTTCTTTCTTAGAATTTGGGCCTTTTTGATTTGGAGGATGGATTTGGAGGCTAGAAGCAGGTGTGAATGTTGAATTGAATAATAGTAGTGTAATATTAATTTAATTTTATCATTTGATGACATGTTTTCCATTCTAGAGTATGACCACTCTTGTAACTCCTAGAATTGTTCTTGAGTGCTTCACTGGTGGTGGCTTTGATTGGTGTAAATATTAATGTGATTATGTTGAGAAAAATGGATTTAAAACATGAAAAATGGAATTTTGACAATGAAAATTATGATGTTTAAATGTATTGGATGTGTATTGGGCATTGTACAAATGCCGAAAATTATTTCAGAGTGAAAATAAGTGAAAACGGTGAAAAATGGTGTTACCGAGTGAGTTTCGGGCTTACAGGGTGACGACTGTCCGAACTGTGAGTTGGTCACTGATTGGGTAGCCCATGATCTGCCTAAGTACTATTGAGGCTGAGCTGGGCAGTACCGTGTGTATTGGTAGGTCGGTTGGGACAAAAACATATTTTATGTCATTTTGCGGTAAAATAATTTCCTAAAAGTTTCGTGGTGTTTCTAAATTATTTATATTGTTATTTGATACCGAATAAATATGTTTAATTGAAATATGAATGAATTATTCATATGGGATATTGAATAATTTATTCTGTAAGTTTAAAAAATTTTAGAGTTACGATTTCGCCCGAACCGCGTTCTTCCGCTGCGACTTTGAGAAAACCCCAACATGTTTCACGCCTATATGACCCAACCTCATGTGCCATAGATTAGTATTATTTATATCAGATTGTTTACGTTTATTAATTCCAGTATTAAAGATATCTTGTGAGGTACGCAATATGTAATGACATGTTCATTTGGACAACAAAAAATCTGTATATTATTTATATCATATAATATAAAGAACGGTTCTTAATATTTACATTATATCCTTCAGTATCTAATACAAAAAGTGATATAATATTGACCACACATCCTCGAACAAAATAGCAGTCATGCAACAAAAGTCTCCCATTGTGTAGGGGAATCTCGCATAAGCCCACTGCAACTACATCCAGAGAGTCGCCAATCTCGAATCGCAACTGCATCTCCCCAGATTTCAGTCGTCTACTTTCCATTAGCACCTACAACGAATTGCAAATGTGAATAGGACAAGTAGAATCTAAAATCCAATTAGATGTAATAGCTTCACAAGCCAATGAGATATCAATAATAGGAAAAATAAAAGTACCTGATGTCGATGCTCTTTCCCTCCATATCTAGGCGAGGTAGTCTAGACAGTTTCTTTTCCATTATCCGATGTTCTGGCAGTGGTGACATTTATCTTATGAAGCTCTATTGGGCTTCGCTACCTTAGCTTGCGGAGGAATATTGAAATCTTTATTCTTCTTTCCCTTTGTCATCTTCAAATTTGACTTGGAGTGGGAAGAAGCGGAAAATGAATTAGGATTCGAAAGGCGAGTCGGCACTCCCTTTTTTAAATCCTCTTCCAATATGAGAAGCATCATATGCAACTCACGGTAAGAGCAGTGAATCTCATTCATGTTGAAGTACATGACAAACTAGCGATACGACGCCGGGAGAGAACCAAGTATGACACTCCATCCTAGAGTATCATTGAGAGGGAAATCATTGCACCTCAATTGCTTGATCAAATCGAATCAAATGAAGCAAATGTGTGCTCACAGGCTGTTGATAAGTGCATTAAAGTGTACTTTGAACATCGCTAACTCGGCTTGTTTATCATGTATTTAATTTTAATTAGAGTTTATTTTGTGTATTGTTATTAGGAAGCAATGAACATAAAGAATGGAGCAATTACACATGTTTCAAGACCTAGCGGACGCAACGGACGCACATGGGAGCTTCGGAAGCACAGAGTCAGTGAGCCAGCAAGTGAAGCAATAAGCACCGCGACGCCCACTTCTTGGAGCCGCGACACTGCCCAAAAAACTTTGCCATACAACATGGCCGAGAGTTGAGCACCGCAGCCCCTGTTTTCTGGCACTGCGGAGCCCCAGAAAAGAATCAAAACCTTACTTTGGTCATGTTTTACGCATATATGGACTCTTGGACTTCTCTATATAACCTAAGCTCGTCCTAAACCCTAAAAGGGGGAGAAAACAGAGAGAAATATAAGAGAAACACACGTCAAAGAGCCACAAACATAATTTTGAGAGAGAAGGACGAAGAACTTCAAGCCGACATGACGTCTCTCCGATCTATTCGGGCTATATCTCTCTTCTGCATGGAGAAATAATCTCCTATGCAAAGGCAAGGATGAACACTTGTATTTAAGTTTTTATACTTATGTTGTTGATTTTTCTAAAGTACTCTTAATCGTTTAATATAATTGATGTTTATTATTCTTATTATCTTTCGATTTATGAATCCAGAAATTGTGTTTATTCAACTTGCATATAGATTCAATCATGCTTTTTCTATGTGTGATTGGGGAACCTAGTTGTGACTGGTAAATATATTGTCAACGTTAGATAAGTCATATGATTTGGTCTTCTGCTGTAGTATCGCCTGAGGATATATTGTCAACGTTAGATAAGTCATAACGATGACATTGTGTGATGTTAACATAGAGAAAATATATCATCAATTACCTTAGAATTTAATGTGCTTAGAATTGAATATTTTCCGATTGTTGGTTTGTGATGTGAAACCTTCAATTGAGTAATAACGTGAAACAATAACTGGATATAGGAATTTGATACAAAAGGGATCCTGATCCTTTACTGCCTCTCTCTATTGATATCTTTTACATTTTCTATTAATCTTTACATTATATTATCAATTCAATCTTTCTTTTCATTAAGTTACTGCTAACGTTTTGTTTAAGTAAATCAATTCTTTGTAACCATCTCTCGAAGAATCGACACCCCAACTATGTTGCGATAACCACAAGTACTTTTTGGGCGTAATCAAAATTTGGCGCCATTGCCGGGGAGACGGTTTACAAACAACAGGAGCAGGTTTGCTTAGTCAACAAAAAAAGCGGTAACTTTGTTCCAAATCAATTTTTTTATTATTAGTTACTTATTTATTTTATTTTATTTCAATTTCAGTTTAGTTTAGTTTTGATTTTTTTAGTTTTGATTTTTTTAGTTTATTCTTTTTATTTTTGTTCATTGTTTCACTTGTGTTTTAATTGCATGCCTAGACGTAGAGATAGATTTGGTAGATTTATTAGGACTGAAGAAGAAAACTCAAACTCAAAGAGTTTGTTTGACAATATCTTTGCCACACCTTCCACGTTTAGTACACACAGTATGAGTGAGTACGAGAGACCACCCATGAGGACTCTTGAAGAGTACATCCATCCCATTCGCACAACTACACCATCATGCACATGTTTTCTCTTAATGCACCACATATAGATTTTAAACCTGGAATGATATAGTATCTCCCAACCTTTCATGGTTGGAGAACGAGAACCCTTATGTGCACATTAGAGAGTTTG
>SKCR01001759.1:0-26774 GCA_019454045.1 Zanthoxylum bungeanum | reverse complement strand
GTTTGGGAGCCACCGACCCAAAGCTCGCTACATAGACGGAAGGTAGTGTATATAAATAAAAAAATAGAGAAAAAATCAAAGAAAAAATCAGAAAAAATCAGAAAATTATTCCATTGCTACAAAAAGGTGTGAAATCTGATAGAACTTTAGGACAAAAATATTACTCTTATCAACTGCACTTATGACTGTTGTGGGCAAAAATGAGTTGATTAATATTTTGTTTGCTGTGTATATGGAGAATGGTAAAAATAATCGGAGAATTTACTTATTCAGTAATTTAGAAAGAAACAAAACAACTAGTAACTTGGAGTAGAATTTTCACCTGATTAGTCACTAACTTTCTTTATTCTCTTTTCGCTTGTCTTTTTGCTTTTGTGTGCATTAGTTTTACTAACTTTTTACTTTTGTAAAATGTTTGTGGGTATCATTGCTGTGTAACCCTCACGAGACTACACTCGTCCACTAGGGACACTAGGGTTTAAAGGCTGTTGCATATGCTAAATGCAACCGTGATCCCTACGAAAGTGGCTTAGTTAAATTTTGTTATGTTATTTTATTTTGTATTTTGCTCGAGGACTAGCAAAATGTTAGGTTTGGGGGTGTGATGAGTGACATTTATATCACTATTTCCCACTCATTTAACTTAACATTTTGTATAGTTTCTTGAGTTTTATGAGCGTTTTGATGTGTTTTATTGTTATCTTGCAGATAAATAAAGTTTGGACAGCACTGGAGGCAATTTGGGGCAAAACCGGACAAAAATGCGTCAACAGGGATATTTTCATCTTCTGCGCGTCGCGACGCCGGAACACAGCGCGCCGCGACGCCCAACGTGAGCCGGATTTGCTAACATGCGCCTAGTCAACGGTCAACAATTTGAGAAGTTTTGACTTTGCTAAAATGCGCCGTGCCACGTGTCACCATCACAGCCGATCTGCTAACATGCGCCGTGCCACGTGTCATCATCATATGCTGCCGACACTCAACCTTGCCACGTGTCGTGCCACATCATCGTCCACGTCAGCAGGTCAACCGAGTCAACTTGCCACGTCAGCCTCAGCCAATCAGAGCATGACACGTGTCGCCACGTGTCGCAATCCTATTGTGCCGACAAGTCAACAGTCAGCCCGCCCTCGCCACGTCAGCATGACGTCATCAATGACGTCATCACAATAATTGAGAATTAGCCGCCTTGACACGTGTCGCATGTACAGTCAGCCGCCTTGCTACGTGTCGCCGTATCATTGTGCCACGTCGACAAATTGCGCGTCGCGACGCGAAGCTCCTTGGCGTCGCGACGCGCGAACAGTTCCTGAACAGTAAATATTTTTGCTATAAATAGGCCGCGAATTTTCAGTTTTTAACAGACCTCTCTCTCTCTTAGTTTCTCTCTCTAGAATTTTTATTTTTATTTTTTTAGTTTTTTTTATTTTTAGTTTTGTAAATAATTTTAATTACGTTTTGTAATAATAGTAATTTAATTTTTACTTTTTACTTTTTACAGTTTTTACTATTCACCATGTTGAAATAATTTCCTCAGCTAGGGTGAAAGGTAATTCTTATACTATTGCTATTTAGATTAATCTCCCTTAAAAATAATATATTAACTATTTAAAATATTGACTTAATAAGGAATACCGCTATATTGGTCGGTTGGTAATTAATTTTAATCTGTTTTAAACCTTAAAACCTGACTAATCAGGATACGCCAAACTGGTCGGTTGGTTAATTTATTTTTGGTTCCGCCTTAATGGCTGGTTGGACTTAATTTGACTTAATCAGGATACCGCCAGACTGGTCGGTTGGTAAATTTATCACAAGTTTATATATTATTTAATGGGAGATATCTAAATTAGTAGTAGTAAAAGTAATTCCTTTTACCTTAGCATTTTATTTTACTTTATTTTACTTTTCAGTATTTTTATTTTATGTATTTTATTTTTATAGTCCTAGTTATGTGTTAGTTTTCTGAGGTTGTGATAACTTTTAATATCACCGGTTTATAAGGGATTATTTTATAGTTGGGTAATTTAAAGGTTTATTTATTAAGTCTTAAGCTTAATGCTTCTTGTTGTCTGATCACCAATAAGATTGATATGGTAAATCTAAAATGAACTAGACATAGGGATTTTAGGTTTCAGCCTTAGACTTAATAACCCACGATCTTCCTTGAGGATAGATAACCCTTTAATAGATTTCCTTACAGGATAGGAATATACCTGTCGGGCGGGGGTAGCCATAATTGGAACTTAAACTTAATGAATCCAGGTAATGTGGTTGACATAGGAATATGGTTCAATTGGGTTATACTGGGTATTTGTAGTTGACCATCGGAAGAGGCTTTTACATAATTAGTGTTCCAGGTTAGTAAACTGATTTATTACACAAACATAAAATAATCACTTCATCTTTTAAATGATATTAAAAGAATTCACAACCTTAATATCTTTTATCTTTTATTTTCCTTAGTATTTTCTTTTATCTTTTTATTTATTTATTTAGCAAATCTTCAATCAACCAAATCAATCAAGCAATCAATTCCATTCTCCCTTTAATTAGATATTTGTAATTAAATAGATTCAACAATTAATAACAACAGTAGGAATTAAGTCCTCGTGGGATCGATATTTTTATACTACTTGAACGATACGTGCGCTTGCGTTATACGTGTGTGTTTACGCCGGTCAATATCCACCGAGTCTGTCTTTGGACTGGGACGTAACATTCCCCCAGGGCCAAGTGATTCAAACAGCTCGGGGTCGGGCGATGTCCCACCGAGTCTGTCTTTGGACTGGGGACGTAACATTCCCCCAGGGCCAAGTGATTCAAACAGCTCGGGGTCGGGCGATGTCCCACCGAGTCTGTCTTTGGACTGGGGACGTAACATTCCCCCAGGGCCAAGCGATTCAAACAGCTCGGGGTCGGGCGATGTCCCACCGAGTCTGTCTTTGGACTGGGGACGTAACATTCCCCCAGGGCAAGTGATTCAAACAGCTCGGGGTCGGGCGATGTCCCACCGAGTCTGTCTTTGGACTGGGGACGTAACATTCCCCCAGGGCCAAGCGATTCAAACAGCGGGGGGTGGGCGATGTCCCACCGAGTCTGTCTTTGGACTGGGGACGTAACATTCCCCCAGGGCCAAGTGATTCAAACAGCTCGGGGTCGGGCGATGTCCCACCGAGTCTGTCTTTGGACTGGGGACGTAACATTCCCCCAGGGCCAAGCGATTCAAACAGCTCGGGGTCGGGCGATGTCCCACCGAGTCTGTCTTTGGACTGGGGACGTAACATTCCCCCGGGGCCAAGTGATTCAAACAGCTCGGGGTCGGGCGATGTCCCACCGAGTCTGTCTTTGGACTGGGGACGTAACATTCCCCCAGGGCCAAGTGATTCAAACAGCTCGGGGTCGGGCGATGTCCCACCGAGTCTGTCTTTGGACTGGGGACGTAACATTCCCCAGGGCCAAGCGATTCAAACAGCTCGGGGTCGGGCGATGTCCCACCGAGTCTGTCTTTGGACTGGGGACGTAACATTCCCCCAGGGCCAAGTGATTCAAACAGCTCGGGGTCGGGCGATGTCCCACCGAGTCTGTCTTTGGACTGGGGACGTAACATTCCCCAGGGCCAAGTGATTCAAACAGCTCGGGGTCGGGCGATGTCCCACCGAGTCTGTCTTTGGACTGGGGACGTAACATTCCCCCAGGGCCAAGCGATTCAAACAGCTCGGGGTCGGGCGATGTCCCACCGAGTCTGTCTTTGGACTGGGGACGTAACATTCCCCCAGGGCCAAGTGATTCAAACAGCTCGGGGTCGGGCGATGTCCCACCGAGTCTGTCTTTGGACTGGGGACGTAACATTCCCCCAGGGCCAAGCGATTCAAACAGCTCGGGGTCGGGCGATGTCCCACCGAGTCTGTCTTTGGACTGGGGACGTAACATTCCCCCAGGGCCAAGTGATTCAAACAGCTCGGGGTCGGGCGATGTCCCCGATGTCCCACCGAGTCTGTCTTTGGACTGGGGACGTAACATTCCCCCAGGGCCAAGCGATTCAAACAGCTCGGGGTCGGGCGATGTCCCACCGAGTCTGTCTTTGGACTGGGGACGTAACATTCCCCCGGGGCCAAGTGATTCAAACAGCTCGGGGTCGGGCGATGTCCCACCGAGTCTGTCTTTGGACTGGGGACGTAACATTCCCCCAGGGCCAAGTGATTCAAACAGCTCGGGGTCGGGCGATGTCCCACCGAGTCTGTCTTTGGACTGGGGACGTAACATTCCCCCAGGGCCAAGCGATTCAAACAGCTCGGGGTCGGGCGATGATGTCCCACCGAGTCTGTCTCTTTGGACTGGGGACGTAACATTCCCCCAGGGCCAAGTGATTCAAACAGCTCGGGGTCGGGCGATGTCCCACCGAGTCTGTCTTTGGACTTGGGGACGTAACATTCCCCCAGGGCCAAGTGATTCAAACAGCTCGGGGTCGGGCGATGTCCCACCGAGTCTGTCTTTGGACTGGGGACGTAACATTCCCCCGGGGCCAAGTGATTCAAACAGCTCGGGGTCGGGCGATGTCCTACCGAGTCTGTCTTTGGACTGGGGACGTAACATTCCCCCATGGCCAAGTGATTCAAACAGCTCGGGGTCGGGCAACGTCCCACCGAGTCAGCTTCTTTGGTCTGGGGAGGTAACATTCCCCCAGAACCCAAGTCTTTCACTCAACTCGGGGTCGGGTTACGTCCCACCGAGTCAGCTTCTTTGGTCTGGGGAAGTAACATTCCCCCCAGAACCCAAGTCTTTCGCTCAGCTCGGGGTCGAGATACGCCCCACCAAGTCGGCTCTCCGGACCAGGGGACATAACATTCCCCCGGGTCCAAATGCCTCACTCTTCCCGGGTTCAATCCAGACCCCTCTGACTCATGCTGACCCCTGATGGGCCTTAAAATTGCTGGGATAACAAGAAGCATAAAAGGAGAAAGAAGAAGAAGAAAGAAATAAGTAGACATAAATGTGTATATACACATAAAAATAAATTGTAATATTATTACAAAAAAAAAAAAAAAAAACAAGTTAAGTGTACATAGGGCCCCGGTAGGGTTACCTTTCTCATTCATCCCGCGCAGGGGCAGGAACTTCTTCCTCAGTTGGCTCAGATGGCGGAAGGAGCGGCTCGGCATCAGGAGGAGGAGCTGCGACTTCGACCATCGGCGTCAGTAGGAGGAGCAACGGTTTCGAATTCGGCAGCAGGGACAGCCTCTGCTTCAAGAACATGAGGAGGAATCTCAAGGCAGTCCTCGTCCGCAGCAGGGATCTCCGATCCTTCTTCTGGAGGAACCTCGGGAGCCGGAACAACCGAGATGGGGGCGGGATCCATCACCTCCTCAGGTGGGGGAGGGATCCACTTCCGAAACTCTTCCTTGGAAATGTCCCCTTTGCAGTAACTGATAGCCGCGTAGATAGGGTCCATATTCAGGCTCGGCAGCACCATCGGTATCATCTCGGCACAATCGCCAACTCCCTCGAGACGGATGACCTCCTTCTCGGCCTCAAGATCAGCTTCTCTCTTCTCCAGCTCGGTCTCTCTCTCCTCGAGATCAATCTCCCTCTCCTCAAGCTCGGTTTTCTTCCTCTCAAGACTGTCTCGCGCACGAGCAACTCCTCATCTTGCTCTTCAAGCTGGCTCAGCTGGCTCCTCAGCACTGGCCACTTACCCCCCCCCCTCAGAACCCCAATTTCAGATTGGGCAGCCTTAGATCCTCCCGGGCACTATCAGCAAGTTTCCTTTCCAGCACAGCAGCTGCCTTGAGGGCTTTATTCGCTTTGAAGCTCTCGACAGCGGCCGCCTCATGATTCTTGATCACCTCCTCCCGGTCAGCCAACTTTGCCTCCACTTCAGAGAGACGACTTTGAAGCCTCTGGGCCTGACCACCCTCGGACAGCAAAGTCAGAAGAAGACCTTTGTTCTTAGCCATAAGGTAGTTGGCCTGCACACAGAAAGGGAGAAAAGAGTCAATAAAAAAAAAAGAAGAAAGAAGAGAGAACCGAGACCCAAAAAAACCGAGAAGGGGAGTGAAAATACCTTCGCCATCTGAGAACTCATCTCAGTCACAACACCCTCGGGAGAACATCATCCTCGTACCTCGAGACCTCCCCCGGGGGAATCACCTCGGCCAACTCATTGAAAGCCGGCACTAAATGAGAAGTGGCCCCCCGGATGCTTTCTCCAAGTCATCCACCCGAGGACCACAGGGCCCTTCCGTTTCCTGGAGGAGCTTTCAGAGGACTTCTTCCCCCTACGAATGTCCTTCCTCTTGACTGGAGCAGCTCCCTCGTCTTCTCTCCCTCCTGGGCCAACTCGGTCTCCTCGGTCCCGAACTGACGCCTCCTCTTCCTAAAAGGCTTCGGCGGACTGGCAAGGTGAGCAGATCCTGATGATTGCCCGCCAGAAGGTAAGGATAGTCCCCGAGCACTTGTTTGGACTTGTCCAGAAGATATGTTCTCAGCAAGATCAGTCTGTGCCCGGGAAGCTTCAGCATCAGCATGGCCGGCCTTCTTCACGGTACCGGCCAACTTCTCAAGAAACTTTGGCTCTTCGACATACCTGCAAAAAAAAAAAGAAAAAAGGAAGAAAAAGAAATCAAGATCCGAGAACATAACAAAAGCATCAAAAACCGTAAACAAACAAGCATCCAGCAGACCTCCACCAATCCGACCCGAGGCCTCCGAGGGGCGGCCGCGAATAAGGCCCGAATCAACAAGGCCGCATCATTAACCAACTTCTTCCAATGAGCAGCATACCCCCGAGCCCAGTGTACCGCCTCCCCGACCTGACGAGAAACCTTGGGAGCATCTCGCCAACAAGCTGGGAGGAACCAAAGAAGTTAGAAAACCTAAAAGAAACTAGAGAACGGGAACAAAGAAAGAATGAAGGGGGCGTTAGACTCCTAACCTCCAGCCCTGAAGACGTCTGGAACCGAGAATCCTCCTCAAACGATCTCAGGACCCGACCCCAATCCCCAGTTGCCCAGAACCAAAAGTCCTTGAAATTCTTGTTAGAGTCAGGAAGTTTCTGGACGAGATTGGACGAACTGTCGTAGGCAGAGAGGTAATACCAACCGTATGAGTCTTTGGGTTGGATTTCAAACGATATTAACCTATTCACTTCTTCCAAGCAAGGTACACCCAAACCTGCCCCGATGCCAAACCACGTATATGCCGGCCAGAATCCTCCAGCTATTTAAGCTTAATTGGCAAGGGGCAATCTCCATCTCAGCAAGCATCCAAGCAAAGTAACGTGCATCGGCAGACGTAGCCCACACTCGAAGAAAATAGGAAGAAGTGCCACCGAGCCCTCGTCAGGCTGACTGGCACGATCCATTGGGCCAGGAACTTCAAGAGCAATGTCTATTGGGATGCTGTATCGTTGCCGCAATAGCGCCAGATCATCCTCGGTTATCTTAGAAGGACGGTTCATATCCAGAGCCGACGACCCAAGTTCTCCAGGCTCTGGGTCCTTCCGAGGAACCCTCTGATGATAGGAGTCATTTTCGACCTCAGAAGGGGTGGGGGTAGTGTCGAGATCTTCTACACTGGGCGCCCCTGAGCCCGAGGAAAGCTCTTCAGCAGGGGGAGTTGAGATTTTGACAGGCCTTTCGGAGGAAGAATTACTGTCAGACATCCCTGACACCCAGAAAAACAGAGAAGGGGGAAGAATCAGTCTACGAGAAGCTACCCACGGTGCCCATGCTAAACTAGATATGGAGTCTCTAAAGAAGTGCCCTAAAGAAAGACCCAACAAACCCCAAGTCTCTCCCTAAGCAAAATAAGCAAATAGAATCACAACACAACAAAGAAGGAAGATCGCTCAGAAGACTTACTTGTTCTTCTCGGAAGCAGGAGGTTACGCTGCGGTGATGCTCGTTCCTTAGGTGCTCGGCAACGAAAAAAGGATGAAGACCGCGATCGAGTTTCGAGAACACGGAGTTGAATGGATCGTAAAGAAATTACAGAAGAGAATGAGAATTGCCGAAAAAATGGAACAGTGAAACCCTCGTTCTCTTATAGTCATGACTGGAATGCACATCACCGTCGGTTTTGGCGGGAACCCAGTGGATGTTTGACAAATGTCGAAAGTTAGAAGAAACCCTAAAGTTATTTGATGGGCATTTAAGAAGACATGACGGTTGTGCGTCTCGAGGAAAGATGAATGAAACAACAAGAAGATTCTTTTTTGCATTCTAGGACGACTACCTGCAAGGACAATCAGCACACACTCTTCATATAGTTCCCGGTACCAACTCGCATACTCGTTGGAACCAAGAACTAGGGGACAGATGTTGATGGTGTTTTCAAGCACTACAGTATTTAAGACAGCACGACAATGACAAAAGGGTAAAACTCTTTCTCTGGTTGACATCATATGAAGACCGACCACATCATATTAAGACCGACCACATCATGAGAAGACCGACCACTTTGGTTCAGATGACCGGACATTATAGAGGACGGCAAGAACATTCTCGGCATAAAAGGTTGCCATGGCCGACCTCATTAAGACCGACCAGACAACAGCACCCCATTCTTATGGATAAGATAAAAAAGATATCCTGCTCTCGCAAGGAGAAAGGAGTCAGAATCCAAAAGGGAATACAGAAGAAGAAGGCATTACCGGATCAGGAAACCATGCAAGAAGAGAAGACTGAGTACAAATATGATTTCTTATGCAAATAGGAGTCTGATTTCTGTATTATTATAAATAGGAGGGTAGAGCATGTGTAAAAGACATCTGAAAATCATCACAAGAGCAAGAGATTAGAGTCATAAAGTTCCAATTTGTAAGAGCAAAGGAGAGGCCTGAGAGGTGTATTTGAGTAATAAAAGAGTACCCACACCCTGTTCTTGTCCGTGGACGTAGGTCGGATCTCAAAGTCCACCGAATCACGTTAAATCACCTTGTCTGATTGACGTATTTCTTTGTTTTCCGCTAAGTTTGCTTTTGTTTTCCGCATAACCAAACAAATTCACAGTTGAAGGAGGGTTCCCTCGGAGGTGATATTCCCGTATTGCCCTGAGACCAAAATCCACCCCAACAAAAATAAAAAAAAAAATTTATCACTTCAATTTTTTTCGATTCGAATTAATTTTCAATTTCAATTACTTTTTATACACCCTTATCCGAAATGATACATATGGACATTTCATATGATCTCTCTGAATCTGAACTTCTCTTATTGAGAGATCATATGATAAGACTAAAAAAATAATTCTCAACCTCTAAAAACGTACATTAAATGCTAAGTTAATATAATTAAATATATTTAGGAAAATGCATTAAAAATAGCTCAACTTACCTCAAATGCGACGATAAATAGGCGGAGCCCCTCTCTCTCTCGGCACTTATCCCTAGTCTAGTGTACCCAATAAAATTCACAACCTAGTTTGAAAAAATTCTCTCACCGGAATCCCCAACTCCAAAATTTTCCTTTCCGATTAGAAAATAATAAAAAAAAATGGCTGAGGATGGGGAATCAGGGAGACAACAAAGTGTAAGCAGGTCAAGATTGAGATACAATTCACCATTAACGCAGATATGCTTGATTGGGCTTGTTTGTTTTTGTTGTCCTGGAATGTTTAACGCTCTGTCAGGAATGGGTGGAGGTGGTCAGGTTGACGCAACCGCTGCTAACAACGCTAACACCGCCCTCTACACAACTTTCACACACCGTCTTTGGTATTCTTGGTGGTGGTATTTACAATATTTTGGGACCTCAAGTCACCCTCATTTCTGCTTGTAGCACCTACGTCCTTTATGCCGGTTCATTTCTTTACTACAATCACTATAAGCATCAAGCATTTGCAGTTTTCTGCTGGAGCTATTCTTGGCATTGGTGCTGGACTTCTCTGGGCTGCTGAGGGAGCCATTATGACTTCATATCCTCCTCTCCAATCGCAAGGGTACTTATATTTCTATCTTTTGGTGTATTTTTAACATGGGTGGTGTTATTGGAGGTCTCATTCCTTTCATTCTTAATTACAATCGCAACGACGCTGTTTCTGTAAATGATGGAACTTATATTGGCTTCATGTGCTTTATGTCTGCGGGAGCTCTCCTTTTCTTTGCTTATTTTGCCATCCGTCGTGTTATCCGTGATGATGGTACTCGCTGTACTATATCAAGTACTCCAATGTCTCTACAGAGATCACTCAGATTCTCAATTGTTCTTAAATTGGAAGATGCTTCTGATTATCCCTGCTTCCTGGGCTAGTAACTTCTTTTATAGTTACCAGTTCAATAATGTTAACGCCCTTCAATTTAATCTCAGGACAAGAGGATTGAACAATGTTTTTTACTGGGGTGCGCAGATGCTGGGTTCCGTAGGGATTGGTTACATATTTGATTTCAGTTTCCCCAGCAGGAGAAGAAGAGGCATTGTTGGAATTGGTGTTGTTGCTCTCTTTGGTTTGCAATTTGGGGCGGGTGGACTTGCCAACCAGCTCACGTACTCGCGTGATAAACCCCCTGCCAAATTAGATTTTAACAACTCCGGTTCTGATTTTGCTGGTCCTTTTGTCTTGTATTTCTGTTATGGGTTGCTGGATTCTATGTTTCAGAGTATGGTCTACTGGCTCATTGGAGCCTTAGCTGACGATTCTGAGACCCTCAGCAGGTACTAATCTACTAGCATTAGTATTATTAGCATAGCATTTTGCTGGATTATATTGATGGTGGTTTCAGTTAATAATGTGTTAATATATTGCAGGTACAGTGGATTCTACAAAGGGGTGCAAAGTGCAGGGGCTGCAGTGGCTTGGCAAGTTGATACACACAAATTCCCATTACTATCCCAACTGATTGTTAATTGGTCTTTGACTACAATTAGTTCCATTGCTTGTACTTCTTGTCTTGTTGGCTGTGAATGATGAAGAGAGTCGTGAAGATGCAAATTCTCCAAGGAGGTTGCTCTTCCATCTGCTGATGATGTAGCTTCTGGTGGCCTTACAAAGTTACGTTAATTAGAATCTCATCACTTTCTATATATATATAGATGCATATCATTGTATATGTTCTCTCTAATTCTCTATCACATTATAGAAAATTCAAAGATGAAATGGTTGTTGCTGAGTTTTTCTTTCTCATATTTTCATTGGTGATTTTTGATTAAACATATTTGAAACCTTTGGCCCCAAGAGGCGTGTGGCTTAGTGATATATGATTTAGGATCTAACCTTCAGCACCGAGGTCCGATAAAAAGAATATGTTTCTTGTAAGAGTCTGGGACAATCGAGAATTTTACTTGCTCCGTTTAAGTCCGGAAGGGGTGATTTGAAGTGCTTGATACGTATGGTTTTTGAATTTGCTGTAGCCCGAGTAAAATGATCAAATCTTGCTCTTTTCAGACATGAGTGTCACGTATTCCGACCCAATTAGATTTCCGTTACTCCTTACGATAGGCGAGATGATTTTATTCATCAAAATGAACAAAGGAATTGGCTTAATGATAGAGAAATTATGATGCATATCCACACACACATCTGTTATAAGATCGGGTGGGCGTCTAACCCAACCCGATGGAGACCCGAACAAATACTAAAACCTATATGAGGGCCTTCGGCTTACCTGGGTTTGACGAGGAGATGACAGAAAATTCAGAACCCAAAAAGTTTGGATGATTCACTTCACCGTGTTGGATCCGGTTTAGGTGAATAAATAATTTGATTTTTGGAGTAGTAATCTAAAATCCGGTCATATCTGGGTCTACGTTTAGTATAATTTGATATATAAAACAGGATCCGAACTTATTCAGTAATTATTTTTGATTTTTTTAATAAATAATTTAAATGGGTCATTTGTTGTTAGTGTACTGTAAACATAGGAAAATGCTTCTTGTACATCAAGGGTGAGTGGGTGACATGTTGAAGTGGTCACTTTGGGCGGCAAGAAACCAGTACATTTTTGAAAAGAAGGTGGAGGCACATTGGAGTATCACGAACAGAGCTGAAAATATTTACGAATCCTATAGACGTGTGCGAAAGGAATCAGATAGTATGGTTGATCACAGAATGGAACGACAGATGTGGATTCCGCCTCCAACAGCCTGGATCAAGGTTAATGTCGATGGCGCAATTGATAAGAATAAGAATCGTGCAGGCCTGGAAGCTATTTTCCATAATGAAAAAGGAGAGGTGATTGCGGCTGCAAGTCAGCAATCGAAATTTATGGGCAGTGTGGAATTTGTTGAAGCAGAGGCAATGCTGTTGGGTCTGAGAATTGCAGATCAACTAAACTTGAAACATTTGCTGGTTGAGGTTGATGCTCTAAATGTGGTGGGGCTTGCTACGGGGCGAATTTTCAGTGATAATGAAGTGCATTGGCTGATCTCCGAGATCCGGAATATTATTCACAAAATGGGAGACACTAAAATTAGTCACATTCCTAGATATTGTAATATGAAAGCTCATGGGTTGGCGAAGTTTGCTCTTACCAACCCAAGCTGTGAGGTTTGGACAGGTCCCTTTCCGGACTTTGTTCTCTCTTTGTAATGTGTTTGCTAAAAAAAAAAAAAAAAAAAAAAAAAAAAAAAAAAAAAAAAAAAAAAAAAAAAAAAAAAAAAAAAAAAAAGGTGAGTGGGTGACAAAAAGAACCAAGCACCTGCTCATGCTGATGGTACCGGTTCACCCTTCAAATTTAAGTAAACAAAACGTTGCCGTTTTGCTTCCACAAATTTCCACGAAGCTTATCTCAGAATTGATCTCAAATTTCGATTGCGAGTCTGTCCTCTCTCTCAATCAAATGTCGTCGTTTTGCTTCCACAAATTTCCACAAAGCTTATCTAAAATTTGATGAACAGAAATGGTCTCAAATTTCGATTGAGAAATTCTCTCAAATCTCGATCGTCGCCGTTCTTCTCCCTTATCCAAAATCAATTCACATAGTTACGAACTCTCTCTCAAGTCTCAACTCTAGGCTCCCTTTCACGATTACACAATTCTATCAATTATTTGTATATTATTGTTTTTGAGTGGCAGAGATTCCTTTAGTTTTTTAAAAACCGGACCAGCAATTGAATTGGTGATCAATAAAATTTAATCGGTTGAATCGTTTTAAAAAATTGATATAAACGATTGAGATCATAAATAATATTATTTAATTAAAAATATTTATAAAAAAATATTTAAATTCCACAATATAAAAAAAATAATATAATAGTTAATTTTATCAATTTTTAATATCAAGCATAAACATCAACAATAAAAATATACACAGAGATTTCAACATTAAAATAAACATATTCATCAACATTGGTCCTAAAATAATTTGATAATCCAATAATAGTTCCCAGTAAAATCAATAATATGCAACTGTTAGAGAACTATAAAATCAATAATTTCATACCTACAGACTTTCGAAAGATTAAATCAATAGTTTAATCAAAATCAATAATTTCCCAACAAGATTGTTTATGTCTCCTGAGAGCTACTCTCAGGATATTGGGTTCATTTCCAACGATTAACGTATTGGGTCCCTACTCTAAGTTCGATTATGGTAGAGAACTACAAATTCTCTACACTTAGTAGTGAGTTTGATTAGGGATTAAATTGAGTTAAAGTTCACAAAATTTAATTAAATTGTTGTGATGGAACACACACAATAGAGGAAATGTGAGAGAAAACTCTTTTTATATCATACAACAAAAGAATTATAAAGCTTCAAAACCAAGCTTTACAAAAAACTCTCAACTCTCAACTCTCTATTATACAAATTTTGGGATTTCTGGGATATGTTTACAATTGATGAATGACCCTTTTTATAGTGTCCAAACCGTGTGAACAGTGTCACACGGTTTGGCAACTGTCATGCAAGCCGTGTCCTTGCAAATCAATTTTTGGTGCATGTCACACCAACTTTCGGCTGCCTCTGTTTTCTTCTGCCGGTGGATACGTTTGCATGCACTACATGCTGGCAACCAACAAATCTCCCAATCGGTGAAGATTTCCCCAAAATCTGAGCCGACCATCAATCATCCAAACCGGATCCTCAACAGGATCCTCCCCTGGCTGCATCTGTATGACTGCCTACGTACCCTGAGTTGGGATCAAGCCAATCGTAGTTCTCTGTCTCTCCCCACTCTGACTATGTGGAGAGTTTTGTCATCCCGGCTATGGCACGACAGATTTCAAGTTTCTCCTTCGGTAAAACCTTAGTGAACATAGTGTCACCGTTGTCGTCGGTGTGAATCTTCATGAGTTCTAACAGCTTTGAGCTCAGGACGTCCCGTATCCAGTGATACCTTATATCGATATGTTTTGACCTCGAATGAAATGTGGAATTTTTACCTAGATAGATAGCACTCTGGCTATCACAGTACAAAATGTACTTCTCCTGCTTGAAACCCAATTCCTGGACGAATGTCTTCATCCACAATAATTCCTTGCAAGCTTCTGTAACTGCAATGAATATGTCTCTGTTGTAGAAAGTGCAACCTTGACTGCCATGCCACAGCTCCCCCTGAGAGAGTAATCAGATATCCCGAAGTAGACTTTCGGGTATCCACATCTCCTGCAATATCTGAATCGGTGTAGCCCATCAACACTGGTTCACTGCTTCCAAAACATAACCTCATTTTGGATGTGCCTCGTAGATACTGCATGATCCATTTGATGGCATTCTGGTGTTCTCTTCCTGTGTTTGACATAAACCGGCTGACCAATCCAACTGTGTGTGCTAAGTCTGGCCCCGTGCACACCATGACATACATGAGACTTCCTACTGCTGAGGTGAATGGAACCTGTTTCATTTCCTCATTCCCTGTCTCAGTAGAAGGATTATGTTGTATACTCAATCTAAATTGGTAGCAAGAGGAGTGTTAACCGCTTTAGCCTTGTCTATCTGGAATCTCTGAAGTACCTTCTCGATGTACTCCTCCTGTGACAAGTGTAATCTCCTGGATTTCCGATCACGGTCGATCCTGATGCTAAGAATCTGTTTAGCTGGCCCCAAGTATTTCATCTCAAAAGACTTACTCAATTGCTGCTTCAAATTATCAATCCTTGATTGATTCCGACCAACTATCAACATATCATCTACGTATAGCAGTAAGATGATAAAGTCATCGTCAGAAAATTTCTGAACGAAAACACAATGGTCTGAAGTGGTCTTCTTGTATCTCTGCTCCCCCATAACTGACTCGAACTTCACGTACCACTGTCTCGGTGCATGTTTCAAACCATAGAGGCTTTTCATGAGTCTGCACACATAGTCATATTTCCCTCTGACTCTGAAGCCTTCTGGTTGCTCCATGTAAATTTCTTCTTCCAGATCTCCGTGAAGAAATGCGGTCTTGACATCCATATTCTTAACTTCCAGGTCGAGGCTTGCTGCTAAGTTGAGTACCACTCTGATGGATGACATCTTCACAACTGGAGAGAAGATTTCATCAAAGTCAATGCATTTCCTCTGATTGAATCCCTTGACGACTAGTCTGGCTTTGTATCGGGGTTGTGAAGTGTGCTTCTGTTGCTTCACCCTGTACACCCATTTGTTTTTCAAAACCCTTTTGACTCTTGGTAATTTCACCAACTCAAAAGTGTGATTGTCATGCAAAGATTTCATCTCATCATGCATGGCTTCCTCCCACTTTTCTCTGTCCTCTGTTTTCACAGCCTGCTTGTAGCTCTCGGGTTCTCCCCCGTCAGTAAGCAACACATACTCATGTACATAGTCTTTGTTGAAGGTCCCATTTCTCTGTCAGACCTTCTCTATGGAAATATTGGTGTGGCTTTTGGTACTGGTGGTTGATCATGATCATCATCTCTAGGAGCTTCATCACATGTACCCTCATGTCTGGGAACCTCATCTTCAACTTGTACTGGCACCGGTGTGTGAGGTTCTGGATTCACATCTCTGTATTGCTGGGGCATTGTCTTCAATTCCTTCCAGATATTTTCTATGGTCTGATCTTCGACGAAGACAACATCTCGGCTTCTGACAATCTTCTTCTCCACATGATCATACAATTTGTAGCCGAAATCATCCTGACCATAGCCAATAAAGACACACTGTCGCGTCTTTACATCAAGCTTGGATCTCTCGTCCTTTGGGATGTTACAAATGCTTTGCACCCAAAGACATGTAAGTGTTCGAATGACACATCTTTACCTTTCCAAACTTGGTTAGGAACATTACCTTTCTGTGCGACCGCTGGGGACATGTTCAAAACATGTACTGCTGTGTTGAGTGCCTCCCCCCAAAATGTCTTCGGCAACTTGGTTTGTGACAGTAAGCTTCTGACCATTTCGCACAAGGTTCTGTTCATCCTCTCAGTTAGGCCATTCAGCTGAGGTGTCTTCAGAGGTGTCGTTTGATGTCAGATTCCTTGCATCTTGCAGTACTGATCAAACAGACATATGTATTCTCCACCGTTGTCTGTTCGGATGCATTTGAGTTTCTTGCCGGTTTCTCTCTCCACCATGGCATGAAACTCCTTGAACACTCCCAACACTTGGTATTTTCTCTTCAATGTGTATGCCCAGATCTTCCTTGAATGATTGTCTATGAATGTCACAAAGTAAAGTGACACTCCAAGTGTTCGTGTCTGCATCGGATCGCATACATCTGAATGTATGAGGTCAAGTACCTCCGGTTTCCGTTGAGGCGGGGAGCTCTGGAAGGACACTCTGTTCTGCTTTCCAGCCATGCAGTATTCACACTTCCGTAAGTGTGAGTTCTTCAATTCAGGAAGAACATTCCGTCTGCGTAGTATTTCCATCCCCGTTTGACTAATGTGACCGAGCTTTTTATGCCATAGCTCGACTGCCTCATTACTGTTGACTGTATTTATGCTACTATTGGAAATCTTAGCATGCATCAAATACATAGTTGAATCTTTCTTACCTCGTACCACCACCATTGATCCTTTAGTGAGTTTCCAGGTTCCATCACTAAAGGTGCTGCAGAAACCTTCATCATCCAGCTTGCCTGTTGAGATCAGGTTTAACCGGATGTCTGGGATGTGCTTGACTCCCTTCAACACTAGCCTTGTCCCGTTATCTGTTTCAAGGCAGATGTCTCCAATATCGACGACTTTGGACTGTCCGTCATTCCCCATCCTTACAGCACCGTAGTCCACTGGCGTATAAGATGAAAATAAGTCCCTGCGAGATGTGGCGTGTATGGATGTGTCACTATCTATCACCCAACTGGTCTCGTGGCTGGTAAGATTCATAACATCTTCTTCATATATAATACAAAATTCTTTAAAGGTTTTATCGGTGGTAGTAGCAACTCTTTCTTGGTTAGAGTCACCATGTTTCCTGGACTGCTCGTTCTTCAGTTTGTAGCAATCCCTCTTCATATGGCCTTTCTTCTTACAGTGATAGCACTCAATATCTCTAGTTCTTGATTTACCTCGATTTTTTTCTGGTCTGCCTGGGCCTCGGCTTTTACTCCTCCCCCTTCTGGTGTTCTTCTCTGTCACTATAGCTTCTGAGGTTGAGGCTGATGCTGACTCCTGCATTCTCGTCCTCTTTTATTCCTCGAAGATCATGGTCTTTGCCATCTCCATAGTGACTTTCCCATCTGCGGTTGAATTTATCACCGTAGATCTGAACGTTTCCCAAGATTCTGGTAACGTATTAAGAAGTATTAAGCCATTTACCTCATCACCGAAGTCTATGCCCAATCCAGATAATTCTTTCATGGTGCCGAGGAAATCGTTGATATGGTCCGCCACAGCTGTACCTTCCTGGTATTTCAAACCCATCATTTTCTTGATGTAGTACAACTTGTTGTTGCCAGTCTTTGCTCGGAAAAGCTCATCCAGCTTTCTCCATAAGACACGTGCATTTGTTTCTTCACTGACATGGTTCACGATACCGTCGTTGATCCACTGACGAATAATACTGCATGTTTTCAGGTGAAGATTAGCCCACTTCTCATCGGACATTCCTTCTGGTTTCTGCTCCAGAAATACCAATCCATCATAGTCCTTCACATACAGAAGGTCTTTTATTATTCCTCTCCATGTGAAATAGTTGGTACTCGTTAACAAAACCATTTTTCCCTTGCCCTCATCCATCATAAAAATTCTAAGCAGAATTTCAAAAAACGGAGCTCACCGTTGCGTCTGAAATGGTCAAAAATGGTGGAAATGATATTTCGTTTGTCAAAATCCGACACATGGGCCAAATTATAAATTTCAGAAATTACAGGGGTCAAAATGCAATTTTCGAAAGTTCAGAGGCCAAAGTACAATTACGGAAAATTTAAGGGACTAAAATGTAATTTACAGAAAGTTCAGGGACTTATATGAAATTTACCAAGTAATGCTGACGTGGCAGACACGTGGCAGCTGACGTGGCGCTGTCTGGACGACACGTGGCTGCTGACTGTGCGCTGACGTGGCACTGACTGAGGTGCTGACTCAGCGCTGACTGGACTGCTGACGTGGCAGTCGTCTTTTTCCTCAAGCAAGCGCGGGGAGCCCGTGAGGTGGCTGCTGTCTGGCGCGTGCAGCCCGCGCGTCATGCTGGAACCTCTGTTTGATTGCCGGAAAATACCACCGTGCTCGTCTCGCCGTGAAAAGTCCGATGGTATGCTCAAAATCAATTTTCGACAACTTTCGTCGGAACCGACTTTCCGAACCGAAGCTCTGTTTCTGAGTTTCGGGATCCCACCGTGGAACCTTAGCTCCTGATACCACTTGTTGTGATGGAACACACACAATAGAGGAGATGTGAGAGAAAACTCTTCTTTTATATCACACAACAAAAGAATTACAAAGCTTCAAAATCAAGCTATACAAAAAACTCTCAACTCTCTTTACTCTCTATTAACAAATTTTGGATTTCTGGGATATGTTTACAATTGATGAACGACCATTTTTATAGTGTCCAAACCATGTGAACAGTGTCACACGGTTTGGCAACTGTTGCAAATCAACTTTTGGTGCATGTCACACCAACTTTCGGCTGCCTATGTTTTCTTCTGCCGGTGCATACATTTGCATGCACTGCATGCTGGCAACCAACATAAATAACCCCAAAACAAATTACCCAAAATAAATTACCTTCACACATATTTGTTTAGCAAAGAAATAGGCATGTTATGTAATAAAAATTCTTAACGCAGAAAGCAGACGAGTGTGAGGCAGAGAGGTACACCTGAGAGAAGTGAGGGAAATTTGAGACAGTTGAGGCAGAGGCAAAGAAATAGGCAGAGTGCAGACGATTACAGATTAAGAACACGATGACTGATTGTGATTAGGGCTTCGTTCATTGTTTTTTAGTGTCCCGATTTTTATGCATTGGCCGGACCGGGCACGAGACAGATTCCCGGTTCAACCAGTCCAGTTCGGTTTTAAAAATCATGTTTGTGTTACATGCTCTAGATTGAGAAGGCGTAATAGATTTATACTTATTTATTTTTATAATTGATAGGATACTTCGAGATTTTCTAACGTCCCAATATTGAACAAAAATTAAATCATAAATGATCTCCTGATGATCTTATTAATTATTGTCAATCCCTTAAATATAGATTTGAAAATAGAAAAGGATTACAAAAATAAAGCAAAAGTCTTATCTCCTGTTAATGTGAAACTAATTTTAAAAGGAAGTCCTAAACTAAGCCATTTATTTTAATGGTAACCCCATCATCATCCATCCTAGGTGCATATTGCTTTGGTCTCTCAGATCACTGTCACTATCAAATTCTTCACAAATAATCATTAATACTTTATAAATAAATTGAGAAATTCACGATAAATAAATTGATATAATAGTTTATTATAGAAAATTTTCCGACAATGATTATTTTGATAATCATTAATTTAATTAAGTAATTAATTTTAGAAATAAATTGATAGTTAATTATTAGAATAAATAAAACATAATAACTTAATTTGATTATGAGACATTTTATAAACCCTAATTGATTAGCAAAAACAAAATCAATCCCCACATAGGCGTGGACTCCCTATAGAGTTAATTAGAGTGATTTTTATCAATTCTAATTTGATTACAATTAACATAGGCAAGGGTATTTAAACAAAGCTTGATTTGTTTTTTTAATCCTAATCCCACAATATTCTATATTCAATTCAAACCTGTTGTTTGAGGGTTTGTTTTGACACTCCTAAAATAGTGTTTGCGAGCGTCTTGGAATCATTCTAAGTGGTTGCATTTTGTTTTTTAAAGTTGTTATTTTTGTATAATCATTGAAATGATATATAGAGAATTGTAGTGAATACTTATAGGCACATAGGCTCATTTTTCATGGACCTTTGAGATCCTGTAAGGATCATCCCACGTTTCAGCGAGTTTATCGGTATTTTGTTCTCTTTGAATGTCTAAAGCTTCTCGAAATACCAAATCTCCCAGATAAAATCTTATTTATCGGATTTTCTTGTTGTATTGCTTTTCCAAACGTCTTCGATATGATTCTAAGTGAACCCCAAATTTCATCCAACAAATCAAGATTTGCTTTTTGAATTGTCTGATTTTCAGGGATCTGATTTAGCTTACTTCTCAATGTAGGCACAATACTTACCATGGGAAAAATAGCTTGCATTATGTATACCAGTTGTTGGGGCAAATGCAGTGGAAATGCGTAGAGAAATTAACCGGTATCATATACCTCTAATTTATTCATATTTCGTCATAATCACTTATTAATGTTAAACATTGGGAATGATTATGCATAAAACCTTGGGGCAAAATTTTTGAAAATACTTTCCACGGTTATACGTTATTCGGTTTACCAGTTTACCGAATTTGCCAATCAGGATAATCAGACAACTAGATCAGTCATGGAACCAAACCAGCCCACTGCTACAATGGTCCTTTCAATATAGTATTGGATGATTACTGTAATTTTAGTAAATTATCATTTTGCCCATATTGTGGATTTTTCAAAAAATTCCACACTAGGGTTCCGGAATGATTTTGAAAATTCTGAGAATTTTTCTACACATCGTATGAACTGGTACAGTAGTTCGAGTACTATAGCAGTGGCTAAATAATCATAATTACAGTAAATTATGATTTTGCCCCTAGTGTGATTTTTAACGAAAATTCCCAAAACGTTTCTGGAACAATTTCAGAAATTTTTCGTGCATTATAAGACATTCAATTTCATCCATAATATCCCAATTTCACAAATTAAGCCATAATTGAATGAATTACACAATCAATCAAATTAATCACCTAATTAATTCAAAATTATGCAAATCCAAATCCCTAATTACCAATTGAGAGTCAACCATCATAAATAAACTCAGGAACAATTCTAGGTCACCAAGGAATGACTTAAGCAACTCTAGAATGACAATTTGTGTCCTACACCATAATTTGACCTAATTATACTTAATTAGTCAAATTGATTTTACACATGTAATAAGGCTATCCAATTAGGGTTATGAACATCAATTAACAACAAATGATGAAAGAACTTCAATTATATCAAATATAATTAATTGGAAATATAAAGAAATAATTTCGACCAAATAAAATCCTAAATTACCTTAATTCTCTAATTTTGGCTTTGATTGTTTCCAATAGTTCTTCCACCTTCTGTAACTTTGGTGAATTCATTAAACCCCGGTAAAGTCCTAATTTTTCTCTTTCTCTCAAGAACAAAACCATAGAAAAAATTTTGAAGCCCTTAATCTTTCTCTAATGGCCGAAAATTCATATATATAAAGACGGGGTATTTTGGACATATTGACAAGTTAAAAAGCTTGGTCAAAATAATGTCAAATATGACAAAAATTTATGGTTATTATTTTGCCAAAAATCAAGTTATCTTATAAGTTTGGAATATTTCAAGAATATTATAAAATAAATAATTATTTATTAACAAGTGTCAAATTTCAATTAGACCCAATGTGTATCTAATCAAATTATGTATCATATACATATACATATTAGATATAAAAATACTTCGGCATGTGTAAATTTACGGATAATTCATATTATTCGTAATTAATTGCCTTAATGCTTTAAGAGTATGCTTTACTAGTGAGACTCTATTTAGATCGAAACAAACTAATGTTTAGTGATGCATATATTACACAAAAACTCGAGAATATACAGTAGTCACATAATTATAATGAAGTTTGTAAATGTCATTGAGAGGTATTACTACTTGTGTTGTATTCTCAAATAAAATTACTAGACGAGATTAGCTAACATGGATTGGTTAGTAAAATCCGTTGAAACCAGTACATGTCATATATCAAAATTTAATCTGATGGTTATCCCAATGAACCATGAGTCTTAGGAGACTTACATAGACATGTATGTGTTCATTTGATGAGCACTGGACGACCATTGGAAGTATTCCTAACATATGACATTCCAACATCAATAGGAATTTTACTTAGTCGAGTAGAATATGTGATCCTTTAACTTGAGATGCCACTGTGGAGTATGAGTGATCTTCCACACTATGATAATAATCATGTCACCTATTCGTTGGGTGCGGACATATATTCATGATATCTTGTGATGTATCCAAAAATGATATGTCAATCCCGTGTGCGGGATTTAGGTACCCACTTCACGATCCTTTAAATCATTAGCTGATGTATACTGCGAAAATAAGTTCGAAGTATTTATTTAGAGAATCATGAATATGTCGCGACAAATATGAATTGTACATAGCGGAGATTTGAAGTTTCTTCTATATCTCTAATACAATTCGGATAGCTTATGATGGAGGAACTATAAGATATGCCTAGACCTCGACTTATATGATTTAGCACGATTATTTATTGTCATCGTAATTTACAGATGGACATATTACAGACAAGAAATGTGTTCTATGATAAATATACCTGAACTCAGAGAGTCCTATTAATAAGGTATTCTCATAGAGCACTACGACAATTAATTTCAAATAAGACGGATTATTTGTAACGTTACACATGCCAATGTATTTTTATATCTAATGTGTATTTATATATTATACATAATTTGATTAGATACAAATTAGAATTTTGACACATATATAAAATAATTATATGATTATTAAATAATTTTGTCATATGTAGGTATCTTACTCCTGCTCCATTTAACTTCTCACTGATGTAAGCAATTAGTCTCTTTTCCTACATCAAAATAGCTCCAATATCTATCCCTGAGGCATCACACTTAATGACAAAAGTTTGGTTAAAGTTGGGCAATGCTAAAACATGTGAGTACATAACTTATTTTTTAATCTCATTAAAAGTTCTATCTTATGCAGTGTCCTAATGAAATCCAATAGTCTTTTTAACAATTTTAGTGGGTGGTGCGGCTAAGGTGCTAAAAAACCCTAACAAAACTTCTATAAAAAAGCCAAACCATGAAAGCTTCTTACCTTTGTGATGCTTATAGGTATGGGCACTCTTTAATGGCTCTAAGCTTCTCCTCATCAACCTCAACACTATTATAACTCACAACAAAGTCAAGAACTATAACACTACTAAAATAAAAAGTGAATTTCTTAAAATTTACATACAAATGTTCATATTTCAAAGCAACAAGTACATATTTAACATGCTCGACATGCTCATCTAGACTTATATTGTACACTAGAATATCATCGAAGTAAACTATCACAAACTTCCCAATAAATGCATGCAAAATATGATTCATCAATCTCATAAATATGCTATGTGTATTAGTAAGACTAAAAGGCATGACTAACCATTCATATAAACCAAAGAATGTCTTAAAAGTTGATTTCCATTTATCTTTTTCTTTCATGTGAATATTGTGATAGCCACTTTCAAGACAATCTTAGAAAACAAGCAAGCACCATGCAGTTCATCAAGCATATCAGCTAACCTAGGTATGAGATGATGATACTTTACTGTTATATTATTGACTGTTCGACAATCAATGCACATCCTCATTGTCCTATCATTCTTAGGCTCTATAAGCACTAGCAGTATACATGGGCTCATGCTCTCTCTCTCACGTATCCCTTGCTAATCAACTCATCAACTTGCATTTGGATCTCTTTTGTCTCCTCTAGATTGGTCCTATAAGCAGTAAGATAAAGCTAAGTCACTTTATAAACAAGCAACAGCATAACATTGTGTGTCTTATATGTTATCCTTAGTTCACATTCTCCAAAAAAGAAAATTATTTTTAAGCTCTCAGCTTCACTCATTTGTCTGTCAATCTTATTTTTCATTTTTAATTGATCTTCATAACCTTGTCTGGGTGATAAAGGAACAAGCTTAACTATTTTTCACCCTTAAAATAGATATATCTAAACCTAAATCCA
Source organism: Zanthoxylum bungeanum (assembly GCA_019454045.1). Classification (NCBI taxonomy): domain Eukaryota; kingdom Viridiplantae; phylum Streptophyta; class Magnoliopsida; order Sapindales; family Rutaceae; genus Zanthoxylum; species Zanthoxylum bungeanum. The sequence goes on along the minus strand of SKCR01001759.1, from coordinate 2,515 downwards.
TCATGGATCACCTTTCTATCATACTGCCAAGGCCTCCCCAACAAAATATTCCCAGCATGTATAAGAACTACAACACATAGTATCTTATTTGTATACCTCCCAATAGTAAAGGTTAACATGGCATGCTTATTCACTTTAACCTCTCCACACTCTTTAAGCCACTATAGCTTGTACGACCTAATATGCTTAAGCATTGGTAATCCTAACTTCTTAACTAAAGTTGTGCCAACTACATTGGTGTAACTCCCACAGTTTATGATTTATTCACAAGCACCTAGTATGGAAGATGTTTTCCCTCTGTTGCTCCATGTCAACTACACTCATTTGTGCTTTCAAATCATGCCTAGCAATTAGAGATTCACCTTTAGCCAAATAATCAACGCCATTTTCATCATCTTTTAATTCGAGCATATTATCACTCTCACACTCAGATTCCAACTCTCCAGTGCCCCTCATCATTATCACTATCTTGTTTAGGCATTGAGCAGTAATGTGCCATGCACCTAAACATTTGAATCATTTAATATCTTGGTTCCTCAAAGGTTAGATCTCGGATTTAGAGTGACTTTTGCTAACTATCTCTTATTTTCTACCCTTGAATGATTCAGATTTAACTCTAGGAACAACCCCCTCACTTCTCACTATCACCCCACTTCAACTTCTACGGAGTCCTAGATAGCCCCGAAGAGTACCTCACTACTCCCTTCCTATTGATTTGCCTCTCCACCTTCATGGCCATATGAGCCATGTCCACCAACTCTACATAATTTTGCAACTTTACTATATTGGTTGTATCCTTATTCAACCCTTGTAAAAATCTAGCCATGGTAGCTTCCCTATCCTCTTCAATATCAGCCCTAATCATCACCCCATCCACCTCATTATTGTAATCCTCCACATTTTTAGTCCCTTGGGTAAAACCTTGAAGCTTAAGACGAAGGTCCCTATAGTAATGGCTACATATGAATTTGTTCTTTATAGTAACCCTCAACTCATCCCAAATATCCACATGCCTCTCATGATATCTCCTCATACTGGTCACCAAGGGATCCCACCACACTATGGAATAGTCATTAAACTCTATCACTACCAATTTAGCCATTTTCTCCTCACTATGATTATTACTGTTGAATATGTGATCCATCTTATTTTCTAACTCTAAATAAGCCTCGAGCTCACTTTTATCTTGGAAAGATGATATTTTCATCTTTATACTACCTAAGTCTCTATCCACCTTATCTCTCCCACTTAATTCTTTTATAGGCCTTCATCATGCCTAACTCCTCTAGGCCTAGGTCTACCCCAATTCACATCAGACTCAATCTCATCATCATCACCAAGAGTATATTTATCTTTAAACTCATCCATAGGCAGATTATCATGCCTATTCTACCTTCCCACATTTGGTGCTCGGTTAGGTGGATTAGGTCTATCCCTATTTGGTTATTGCTCCCTACGCATGCCAAATGTGGTCTCATCTTGCCTATCTATTCTAGACTCTAACTTTCCAATTATTATGGTCACCTTCTGAAGTTGTTGTCGTATGGCTTGAAATAAAACTCTTTATCTTCCCATCTAGACTCACTTTGATCTGCCATATATAATATCTTGTAAAACAAAGTTAATAAGAAAAAAATCTCACATTTCCTCATGTGTTTATACTTGAGATCACAATCTACTCATGTTTTCACTCACTTGGCTTGTCTCTCGAATATGCTCACACACTCTTACCTTTTGCCACTCTAGGTTTTCTCTCACAATATCTTAAGAAAACTATTAAACTTTTCAAAGCACTCCTAAGTGTAATCATTAACCAACAAGTAAGATCAAGAAAACGAGTCCAAATCTTCTGTCTCATCAATTGTGCTCCACTTCGTACTCTACCAATCAAATTTGTCTCTCATTTAATGAGAGATATTAGTTGTCCAAATTTGATTGGTGGAGCACGAAGTGGAGCACAATTGATGAGACAGAAGATTTGGACTCCAAGAAAACAAGTGCAAGAATAAGGAACTAGACAAACAAAAACAAGCAAAATACAAAGTAAAGAACTCATACATAATAAATAAAATTTTACCGAAACAACCTTTATGTAAGCAAGTTCCTACGCACAAACAAAACTTTATAAAGTAAATGAGAGTATGATGTTGTACATTTTTTTTGAAAAATTTTGTATATTTTTTTGCTCTCACTGTCTTTATTTTTTATTTTTTATTTTTTATTTTATTTTTTTACTTTGAATTTACCATTAAAGCTGTGTCACCTAGGTATTAGGGTAGTACGTTTTGCGCAAAAGAAAAGGAACAATCTGCTTGTACACGAAGTAACCTTAAATACTAAAGAAACACATAAACAAGACAAGATGAGGAGGCTATGTTCCTTATTTTTTTTTTAAAAAAATAACCTAGATACACAAATCACAATAAAAGGAAGAAAAAAATAAGAATAAAATCTCACGAATGCGAAGAACCATATTTATATTTAAGAATCAGACCCAATGAAAACTTGTTTCATG
>SKCR01001758.1:0-28034 GCA_019454045.1 Zanthoxylum bungeanum | reverse complement strand
GTCCACACCAGGATCAGTAAAAAAACTACCCATGTCCTGATTCATTCGACATGCTCGAAGGTACTCTCCAAGTCTAGGGCTTCCAGACTTCAAGAGTAGGGGACAAACTGTAAGGGCCAAAATTGGGCCCAAGGGTAAAATCGACATTTTACCCCAGGGCCAACCACCAAGCCCGAAGCCCATTAACGAAACCGACCCAAAAGATTAAACCATGAGGCTTCACGGGCCCAAACCCATCGTCATCAGGGGAACCAACGGACACCAGTTACTAGATCAAGAGGAAATCTGAACTCATAAACATCATTATAAAGTCGTCAGTTACCAGACATAAACTATGTTGGGTTTGGTGCTAAGAGCGCCAATTCCCGGTTGTAATTCTTCATGAATACTTCTGTAAAACGTTATTATTTTGAATAATATATGCAGTTTCTATAATATAATGTATCTTTTAATATGGTAAAGACGTAATGACCTTAGAATGACTAGTCATGGTGCTGTTGCAAAAGCGTTGCAACTGACATTGAGTTGTATCATGACGTTGTCATTCTCAGACAGCCCCTGGTCAAGGTTTACATTACTTGGTCAGTATAGTAAACCCGTTGAGACCGGTACATATCGTATACTGGAATATATTATTCCAATGGTTTCTCAATGAACCATAAGTCTTGGAGACTAGTATAGACGTGTAGGTGTTTATAGCGGATAAACACTGAACGACTCACCGAAGATTCTTAATGGATGGTACACCAACGTTAATAAGAATCTAATCGGGTTGAGTATCACTTGTGATTCTTCGACTTGAGATACCACTGTGGGCGCATGAGAAATCTTCCACACTTAGATGGCAGTCACGTTACCGATTTATTTAGATCAGACCTCCGCATGTTCGTTGGGTGTGGATAGATCCTTAGGGTGTCATGTGTGTATCGAGATAGGATCCGTCAGTTCTGTGTATCAGAGCATAGGTAGTCCCTAGGATTAGCAATCAGATAAAAATCATGGGCCCGTGGTATAATTTAGAAGTTAGTTCTAAATGTTCTTTTTGAGATTGCTAATAGAATAATCGACTGGATAATCCCTATAGAGATTTGACGTTTATATCTATATCATTGGGATTTATCCGGATACCTGTGACGGAGGAATTATACATTTTCCATGACCTCGACCTGTATGATTCAACGAGTTTATCTGTGATCGTCATAATTTACGGGTGGATAAATTATGGACACGAATATGTCTGAATCTAGAGAGTCTCACTAATGAAATATACTCGTAGAGCACTAGGGCAACATTTATAAATAATATTGATTATTATAAAGTCGTTTAAAGGTTAAACACAAAATGCATGTGAAGGTACCCGATAGTCATTTCTCGTTTTTTGTGTATTTACTTTTTAATGATAGATTATTTCAAATACACATTAATTAATTGTCAAATTGAGATATTTGACTAATATCATATTAATATATGTATTTAATATTTAATGTAAATATAATACATATATTAATATATTTGTATTTAATTAATTAATTAATTATTTAATTGTTAAATGATTTAATTAATTAAAGTATAGATATTTTATTGTTATGATAAATGGTGAGATGACTTGTAGATATTTAACTTGACTTTATGAAATTCATTAAAGAGTTAATGATTTCAAAAGCAAGTGGCCAAGTTGGCATTAAATGAATTAAAGCGAAAAATTATCATTTTGCTTTAATTTAATGCAAAATTCGGCCAAGGTAAGAATAGCCAAGGGTTGGATATTTTTCATTAACCAAAATATCATTACAAACTCCATTAAAAAGAAAATCAAAAGAAGCTTGAGGAAGAAGAAAAAGACAAAGAGAAAAATCAAAGAAAGCTTAGTTTTTAGTAAGTTTCTTCAACAAACTATTAGAAAGGAAAAGGTTCCTTATGTTCTAGGCTACATCTTGTGATATTCTCATGTTTTTCTATTCTTTGTTCTTTGGATTTTTGATGGATGAAATTTTGATAATGAGGTTGAGCATGTATAAAATTGATAGAATGCTTATAAGTTGTTAACTATCATTCTTTTGATAGTTTAAGAAACTTATTGCTAATCTAGAGTTGTTAACCCACTCTTAAATGACCTAGATTTGATCTATAGTTATTTCATTGTGTTGAGACTTGATTTGAATGGAAGAAACATGATTGAAGTATTGGATTTAACTAATTTGGTCTAATTTGTCCAATTTGAAGAAATTGAAAAATTAGGGTTTAAGACCACTTCCAAATTTGAGGCTTTTCATTTATGTTGTGTATTTGGATGTGTATGAGATAAATATAAAATCTTATGTTGATTGGATTTCATCTTGATGTGTTTGGAACATGGAAAATGCAAAATGCACATTATCCCCCCCATTTGGAGGCTCTCGGCCAACACTAAGATTTTGGGTTTGATTTGTTCCAATTTGAATTTTAATGTGTTTGACATATTAAATTCATATTATAAATGATTTAGAATCATTCAAAATTGTTTTGAACAATTTCGGATTAAAATAAACAAAATTTTATGTTTAAGGGCAATTCGGTAAATTCACATAAATTTGATTTATTGTGTTTTATTTCATAATTTAATTATTGGGTAATTAAATAAATAAGTTTATTTAATTAATCCGAGAAAAAATTTTGAAATCGGAAAATTTTGATTTTCCAATGTTCCGCTGCGTTACCGGATTTCCGCAATAAAACCTCTTATACACTAAATCGCCAGTTACAATAACTCCAACGGGCAAAAGAGAGACCCCATATCAGGAGGCCTATAAAAGAGGAGCCAAGGCATAAATAAAAGGGGACACATTATACACGATCAACTATCACCGAATAAATTATAATACCTTACCCTCACGGCAAACAGACGGAGACTGAGGTAACTTCTGGCCTTGTTCTCCTTACTTCAGACTTTCCATATTGCTTACTTGAGCGTCGGAGTGCCTACGGCTTTCACCACACCGGTGGGCAGTAACCTCATCACTCTTACTACCCTTATTTTGCAAGTTCGCCAGTGCCCTTCATCTTAATTCTCGATTGTGGATTTCGGCCGAAATCATCGTCCACAGTTTGAAACCCTAATTTCTCAATTAATGAAATTAACCAAAATTAACAAAAATTAACACAATCCAACACTTTAATCAAATCTCTACAACACCAAATATGTCTCACCATTTTGAAACAACTCAAGAACAATTATAGGTCATCATTAAGTGGCATAACAACACTAGAATAGCAACCAAGTCATCAAATGACCAAAAATGTGCTTATTAACCATTATTAAGCAAATTGTGTTCACATACACGCATTTATCCTTCATCCAAGCTTCCAAGTTTCTCAACACAAAATAAGAGAGTAGAAAAACACATACTAACATCACATGTAGTAGCCTAAACAATAGAAATAATTTTCTACAAAAGGAAAGGATGAAAATACCTTGATTTCCAAGATTTTCTTCAAGTTTTAAGCTTAAACACTTGTATTTTTCCTCTCAACTCTCTCTTTTTATTTCTTGGAGACTTGAACTTGTGAAAGGAAAAAATGAAACAAAACTTTATATACCCACACACTAAGGCCGAAAACCCTAGGGAAAAAAGGATAATTTTGTTTCAATTTTATATTAATAAATAAAGGCTAAGTTACTTGTTCAAGTTGTCTACCACAACTTTAATTATTTTCTAACAAGTGAACCAATCAAATTAATCCACCTCCAACCATAATCCTAATAAAGATAAATGTAATAAATAATTCTAATATTTAACAATTAAATAATTAGATAATTATCTAAAATAAATATATAAATATATGTATTATATTTACTTTAAATATTCCATAATACATATATTTGTGACATGTGTCAAATACTTTATTTGACAAATAATTGATGTGTATTTAATAAAACCATGTATTAAATTCAATACACATTAATTAAGAAATGCCCAGAAATACCTTTAAGCATGTATCTTTTCATTTAACCGTTAAACGATTTATAAATAATCAATATTATTTATAAAAGTTGCCCTAGTGCTCTACGAGTATATTTCATTAGTGAGACTCTCTAGATTCAGGCATATCCATCACGAAATCCAATTTCGTGTCCATAATCTACCCACCCGTAAATTATGACGACCACGGATAAACTCGCTGAATCATACAGGTCGAGGTCATCGCATACGTATAATCCCTCCGTCACAAGTATTCGGATTATCCCAGAGATATAGATAAAAACGTCAAATCTCTATAGGTATAATCCCGTCGACGATTCTATTAGCAATCTCTTAATAACACTAAGAACTTACTTCTACAGTGTACCATGAGCCCATAGATTTAACAGATTGCTAATTTCATATTGAATATATATGCTCTGTACACAGAACTGACGGATCCTATCTTGATACGCACATGATATCCTGAGGATCAGTCCACATATTTCATTAGTGAGACTCTCTAGATTCAGGCAAATCCATCACGAAATCCAATTTCGTGTCCATAATCTACCCACCCGTAAATTATGACGACCACAGATAAACTCCCGAGGTCATCACATACGTATAATCCCTCCGTCACAAGTATCCGGATTATCATAGAGATATAGATAAAAATGTCAAATCTCTATAGGTATAATCTCGTCGACGATTCTATTAGCAATCTCTTAATAACACTTAGAACTTACTTCTACAGTGTACCATGAGCCCACATTTAACAGATTGATAATTCCATATTGAATAGCTATGCTCTGTACACAGAACTGACAGATCTTATCTTGATACGCACATGATATCTTGAGGATCAGTCCACACCCAACGAACATGAGGAGGTCTGATCTAAATAGATCGGTGACGTGACTGCCATCAAAGTGTGGAGGATACCTCATACATCCACAGTGGTATCTCAAGTCGAAAGACCATTATGCTCACTTGACTCGAGAAGAATCCTATTGACGTGGGTTTACCATTTATTAGGAAATCTTCGGTGAGTCATTCAGTGTTTATCCAATATAAATACCTACATGTCTATACGAGTCTCCTCAGACTTATGATTCATTGGGATAACCCATTGGACCAAGTCTCGATATACGACGTGTACTAGTCTCAGCGGATTTTACTAACCGACCCGTGTTAGTAAACCTTGACCATGAACTTTATTTAATAATATATTTCTAGTAGTGACACTTCCCAATGTCAATTACAAATTACTTTGTAACTGCGCACTACATTATATATTATCGGGTCTTTGTCTAAAATATACATATCACTAAATCATATTTAATTTCAATCTAATCGTAATTAGATCGAATATGTATATAAAAACAAGAAGTACTACCATAAATAAGTAATATTATGGAAAAATGAATTGTTCTTATTCATGAATCAGACATGAATACGATCCGGATTGGCACTCCGAGCACCAACCCTAACACCGCATTAGTTGTAAAGAATCGTCGACATGAGATGTGCGCCTCGAAAACTTGACGGTGTATTCTATATTTCCTAAGCACAACTCGGATAGCCTACGACAAAGGGATTGATAAACATATACGATGACTTCGACTTGTATAGTTCAGAAATGTCGTTCGTGTTCTTCGCAAATTCGGAGGTGGCCGAATTTTGTACATATTAGCTAGGCTTATATGACGAACGTGTCTGGACTTAGAGAGTCCCATAATATGAAGTGTACTTGTTGAGCACTTAGGTAGCCGATTATTTTTTATAATAGATAATATTCGATAATATAATTATCACTAAGATAATCAATATTATTGGATAATATTGATTATTTAATTTGACATAATTGGATTAATTCAATATTTATACTATGGCTTTGTCGTAATTGCATAATTATCTCTACCATTTTAGGATATTATGGTAATTGCAAGTATGTAAATATAGGTGTTTTTGGCTTGATTTAATTGGATTAAATCAAAGTGGAAGACATGTAAGTAATCCATTAATTAAACATGATCTTGATTTAATTGGATTAAATCAAAGTAGTAGACAAATGTGATTAGTTACACCTAATTATACATATTTGGACAAATTAGATTAAGCCCAAATAAAAATTGATTAGAACTTTTATTAATTAAAAATTGTCTCAGTTTTGCCATAAATAGCAAGCTTGAGCAAATGTTTTAATCAAGCTTGAGAAAGCTTAATACAAGCAAGAATTAGAGAAATTAGCCTAAGTTAGAGAAGTGTTTAGAGATGTTTGTGAAATCTCTACAACATTTCAATTAGGAAAAATCAAGATTGGATCTTGGAGTGAAACTTGATAGCATTGAAATCAAGATTGGATCTTGGAGACGAGCTTGCTAACTTCGGAATTTCTCCACAACATTTCAGCAAGGAAGAGTAGATTAGATTTTTGAATCGACCTTGCTAGGTAAGTTTGATATTCTCCAAAAGCTATGTTTTCATTAGTGAATTTTCGTTAATGAGATATATAGTGATGAATTATGTATTAGATACATAATAACATAGCTTGATGTTGAAATTAGGCTAATTGATTGTGTTAGGATTCTTTGGAAGTATAAACACAATATGCTTGTAATTGGGTCAAAATGTTTATGTTAGATATAGACATAAAATTAGAGTTTGGAAATCTAGATAATAGTTTAGAGCTAAGGCTACCATTCTAGAATCATTTGACCACCTTTGAGTGACCTAGAATTGTTCATGAGTCATTTCATTATGGGATTCTAATTTGATTTGTGTTTTGTCAAGCGTCTCGACAGAAAACCGAGTATAAAAACATGAAACAAGTGCTGAGACGAATTTTATCATATCATATCAAATCTAAAACTTTAAGACATAAGGAAATGAAAGGTGTCCACTCACATAATAGATGCATCACATAGAATACATATTTATTCATCTTCAGAAGCCCAAAAGTCGGGCACATCACACAATACATTTCAAGATTATCAACCATTGACAAGCGTCTCATAAAACATAATTCTTAGTAATCATATCGCATATACATCATTGTCATACTTTTAACTTAGTGTGCACACACACAACATATACATATATTTACACACATATTTTCTACAAACAAGCAATAGCCAAAGTGTTGGTATAAATCACATGGGATACTTACCTCGCCTCGTGAACACTTTTGATCGAAGTCAAATCTGTCAAAAGAACGATTGAAATAATTAAAACCGGTTATATGTAGAATTCTCAACTCAACTATACAAATTTCCAGATCTTCCCGAACACCCAAATTAAATCCATTTTTAACGATTTCAGTTTCATTACTTTTAAAACATCTAATATAACATATTTGTAGCACTAGTTTCAGTTCCTGGTTAAAATTCAGAAAATCTTCCGAAAAGTCCGAAAACATTACAAACAGATCTGGAACACTTCAGATCAATCCCGATCCTCCCAAAACTAGTCAAATATATATATTACATCATAACATCTCATACCAAGACCATCAAATAACTTAAATTCTCAAATTACGCGTTTTTGGAAAATTTTCCACAAAACTTCTGATAACTCCTGGACCCTCCGAAACTTTCTGAATTCAATCAACCATTATCATATCATCATATTTAACTCATATCTTATCATTTAGTTCATCAAAGCACAGACAGGCACAAGATCCGGCTTTACCAACATCATCTCGTTCTAAGATCTAAATTGAGGTCCAAGAACCTTCCAGAACTGTCCCGAAAAATTCAGGATATTACAATTACTAATAACAACCGGAACACCCTCTTCAAGAGAAAACTGAAACTGAGCTTCGTGTGAATCTTTTGGTGTGAATAACAAGGCAATAACACTTCTACTCCAAATGTATGTTCTTTAATTATGTATCAAAGACAAGAAGAAGTTAATTTTGAACTTTTGAACAAACCAAAATACAGGAACCAATAATCATCTAAATAAATTCAAATCGATTCTCAACAAACAGAGTAATATACACTGCTATTCCCAAATAAACCCACAACCATGATCACATTAATCTAAACAACCGTTGAAAGTCACTAATTGGATCTAAGAAATAAAAATATAAATAAAGCAATCGTTGAATGTGAGAATGCCAAGAGAGCTAAATATAGAAGGATTTTATACCCAATAATTAAAATATTATTCATTAATTTTATAGAGCTGTCCATTTCTTTTAGGAAGCATATGAGAATGCCAAGAGAGCAAAATATGGAATGATTTTTATACCAAATAATTTAAACATCATTCGTTAAAAGGTGACAACATTAAATTTTATTCCCAAAATAAGGAAACATGAGAGAGCACAATTTTCCTCATTTTTTATATATTATATTGATTGATTGTGATATACAATTACCATAATGTCGTAGTTAATAGTTATTATTTATTGATGCTATATTATTTAAAATATGATAGTTATTATTAATTGGTGTTATATTATTTAGAATATGAACTTTATTGAAGCAATGCTACATGGATATGCATAACCATCTCCTCTCTATATATAGGGAACAATTGGATTTGTCCATTTAAATTATAAAGCCAATAAATCTTGCATTCAAAGACAACAATGAGATCTCATTTGTTAGAAATCTAATATTGTGTTGAATATTCAAATTATTTAGGGAATTTATCAAATTTGGGTAATTGGGAATTTTATTTATTTACCAAATTTGGTGTTATTATGATATGTTTTTGTTTCAAGATATGAACAAATGAGATTTTTAGGACAAAAATATTCATTTCACTTTCTCTTTATATTTCTCATATCATCCCACTAACCTAACAAAGAAATTCTAAAATTCTAAAATTCAAATCAATTTATAAAGCTTTAACTTTCAATCTATCATCACCGTTATTAGTAAAGTTTAACAAGAATTATTAATCAACCAAAAGGTTAGCGGAAATTTATTGTGTTGATTTTTTCTATTTAAGTGAGTTTTGATTTGTTAGAAATTGGTTGCTTTACTGATTTTTAACAATGTGGATAGGCAAACTTCTTTTTCTAGGTGGATTGATTAAAAAAAAGTCTGAATTTACACAAATTTCATGAATCTCAAATTGAAATTCTTAACAAGTTATTGCGGTTGTGGAACTTGAGAGTTGGGCTATTCCATAAGATCTCCGAAAGAGTCAAGTTTCCCCCGAATAGTAACATCACTCACTGCCGTTTCCAAGAGGCGTGTGTTGGTGGTGTAGAGTTCGGGATCTCACATTGAGGTCCTGGATTCGAATCCAGAGATGCGTTTGACTAATTCAAATATTAATAACAATTACTCGTTCTTGAATACCATGTACAAATCCGTAGAATTTGTATTTATGGTCTTTCATCTTAGGGTTATTCTTCTTTTTCATCTCAAACTTCTCCATGAAGTTTCATCTTGTTGCCAAGCCGATTGTTAGATTTTCTTGGTAATAATACTTGTACGGCCATGAAGATCAACATATTAAGGCAATATTTATGTCCCATGGCTGCTTTTCACTACTCAACATATCTGAAATCAAAAATTTAAAAATAATAATTTTAATTATAAAAAATCCAAATGTCTTATGTTCCTGTCGCAAGTTGTCGCATAAGAATTAATGATTGTAATAGCTTGCGATACATATCTATCACAAATTGTCGCATGTAGTCGCAAGCTATTACAATCATTAATTATTATACGACAACTTGCGACAGAAACATAAGACATTTGCGATACATATCTATCACAAATTGTCGCAAGCAATTACATTAACTAATTCCTATGCGACAACTTGCGACATGACTATATAATTAAACATTGTAATTACGACATGACTATATAATTAGTAAAATATGTCCAATTCCTATGTGACTATTTTCGATAGACATGTGTCGCAATATGTCGCATGCAATATAACAGGTATATCCTATTTGCGACTGTCGCAAGCTGTTGCAACTGAAGAATTGAACAGCCTGTGCTTAGCTATTTTCTACCAAAATTCCTTAGAATTGGAATAATGCCAATAATTTATGTAATAAACTGACTAAATACTCATAAAATTACATTTGTTACATACTTAGACTTCGCAAATCACTAGATTTAGAGGAAGAATAAGAAGAATCGTCGTTGTTCATCACCTATCGTACAATTTGAAAAATGTATGATTTTTTTTTTTTTATTTTAACAATTTGTAAATATCAGTTGCTGTCTTTTAACTTAACACATTCACATGGAAGACTTGCAACCACAACCGATCCTCATATCTTCAGGCTTAAAGCATAACATAGTATTATATAACAAAGAAAAGCCCACCTAAGACCGGCCCAACCTACACCAAAATTTGAATATATATTTCTCCTTTTACAGTATCCTCGACCACGTTCCCGTTCGGAAGTGAATCGGATGAAATCATTCGGTTCCGGTTTTAAAATCGAAACCGAATTCGATTCAGTTACGGTTAGAGGTGGCCACCGGTTCGGTTCGGTTTCACACTTATGTGGAATCGGAACCAGAACCGGACGGTTCCGGTTCGGTTCCTGTTTCATTCTGGTGTTTTTTTTTTTAATAATGATTTTTAAAAAAAAATTAAGACGATTCCATCGTAGAGCTGGTGGAACAGAACGATTCCAACGGTTTCGGTTCGAACCGTTGGAATCGTCTGGTTCTGATAAGTGTATGGACCAAACTTGGGCCAAGGGTAAAACCGTCTTTTACCTTAAAGCCCCAAAAAAAACACATATACGTGCCAGATTTGGGCCAGGGGTAAAATTGTCTTTCCATTTGAAACCAATGTCAGATAAGGCCACAGACAGAGATGCTAAATACCGGAAAGCCCAAGGTAAAGCCCAACAAAACCCTTATTCCACTTGCAGAAAAATGATTCATACATAAAACCAAATCTATACCAAACATTTCCACTTACCCTAATCATAATCGAACTGCTCCACTTTGTTCACTAAATAAAGATATCTTAGCACATTGTGGGACTTATGCCAGCTGCAAAAGTCACTCACCTTCAACTATAAATTGCAACAAAATACGAGAAACAGGGCAGTTCTTTCTGACAAGCTTCTCTTCTCTGACATAAGCTCTCAGAGCTTCACATTTCCTAAACACTTTCTTCCGCCCTCACGGCCACCCAAAGAAGGTCAAGGTAATAGCAAACCTTGCATTCATAGTTAACATATTTACTATTCATTTCATACTACTGACTTGGGCGTCGGAGTGTCCCCGGTACCTACCACACCGTAGTCAGTCTACTCCCATTCATTCTTCTTTGTTTTGCAGGATCGTTAGTGCCCCTATTTCCAAATTCTGATTGTGGACCTCGGCCGAATTCCAGCATCCACAATTTGGCGCCCACCGTGGGGCCCTAGCGATAATTTGCAGACAAAGATTTTGTATTCTACAAACACTCACAGCTTAGTCATTCATGGCTTCAAGCAATGAACAGACAACCGATCCAATGGCATCACAACTGGCCACGCTACAGGAGAGATTAAAAGCTTTGGAAGAGGAAAATTTAACCATTCGTAATTCCAACATGAACCTTCAGAAACAGTTGGAGTTAATTTCATCCCCATCCGGCATCATGATATCTCAGATCAGCCCAATAACCGTATCACACCAGTTAATCTCTTGGGAGCATTTAACGAAACAACAGATAACATTCCATCAAATGATGAGGACCAGAGGGACCTAGCAAATTCTCCCATCAACCAAGCTCAACAAGTTGCCATCGCTATGAGAAGGGAAATGAAGGAATTTAAAGAAGCAATCATGTCCAGCCTACCAGGAGTGAAACTACCAATAAAGAAGAGCAGAGCTGGAACCATTTCTGACACCCCCTTCATGGAAAACATTACATCCGTTGAGTTACCGCGGAAGTTCAGTCCACCCGACATGAAACTATATGATGGATCCACAGACCCAGACGACCATGTCATCCATTACAAGTACAAAATGATGTCAACTGGCTTAGCTCCTCTTCAATGGGAAGCAGGTATGTGCAGAGGATTTGGAGAAACTTTGGGAGGCCCTGCCCTTACGTGGTTCATCAATCTACCATACAGATCCATCAAGTCCTATCAACAGTTAGCAGACAAGTTTTGGAGCATTTCGCCAGCTCTTGCAAACTTGAAAAAACTACTGACGACCTTAGTACCATCCAGCAACGGAGGGGTGAATCCTTGCGAAGCTACGTGGCCCGTTTCAACAAGGAGAGGATAACAATTCCAGATCTACATCAGCCGACAGCTGTGGAAGCTTTCAGAAACGGGTTACTTTGTGATAGCGGACTCTACAAAAAGTTAACTAAATTTCGATGCTACACGATGGACCAGGCCATGGCACGAGCTCAAGTCGAAATCAGATGGGAAGAAGACAAGAGGAATAAAAGGAAAGATAATTCCTCCAATGTGCAAAATGAGAGAACACCTCATACTTCCAAACGACATAAAGAATTCGCAAGAATGACACCTAGGCATCATTCAGAGAAAAGGAGTCACCCAAGGAAAGAACATCAGCCCCTCCGAAGGGACTTTGATCGAAGACCCCTACCATACAAAACAGAGGAAAGAGTTCAAGTAGAAAAGCCAAGACTCCCAGATTACAATTTTTCTATTTCTCCAGGAGAATTAGTTTTGGTACTAAAAAAGATGGGAAATGAAGTAAGATGGCCTCCACGCAACAGAGAAAGCTTCAAAAAGAAAGACACAAGTAAATGGTGTGAATTCCATCGAGACTACGGCCATACGACGGCTGAATGTGTGGCATTAAGATTAGAAGTCCTCGAGCTGCTGAACAAGGGATTTCTAAGAGATTTACTTACAGAGAAAGGGAAAGCTACCTTCGCTCAGAGAAGTGAGAGGGATGGACATGAAGAAGCACCAATTCCACCTCCACCAATCGACACACAGTGAATTTCATTTCAGGAGGATCGGAGATCAGTGGAGTTTCGTATTCAGCGGCCAAGCGACATGCCAGGGCTATCATGTCAAACATTCATCATTCCACAGTCTCTATGGAGAAAAAGTTTACAAACCTGATGATGGAGTTTCCAGACGACAGCAATTCCGGAAGTATGAACCCTCATCATGATGCTTTAGTGATCTCCCTACAGGTGGCGAATTTTATGGTCAAACGGATTCTGGTAGATACTGGATCTTCAGCCAACATCATCTTTGCAACTGCCTTAGCGGATATGGGAGCTGAACTGGGGAAAGTTAACAAACGAACAACGGTGTTAATCGGATTCAGTGGTGAGCAGAAATTTACTTTGGGAGAAATAAGTCTTCCAGTCTACGCAGGAGGAATCAACCAAATGACTACTTTCCTAGTCTTGGATTGTCCTTCTGCCTACAACCTTATCATCGGTAGGCCATGGATTCATGAAATGAGGGCTGTGTCATCCACTTATCATCAAACATTAAAGTTTCCAACGAAGTGGGGGGTCCAGGAAATAAGGGGTGATAGGATTGCCTCGAGAGGATGCTACCAGACGACAATGAAAGCTAAGATCCATTCAGCATAGCAATTACAGAGCGGGCCTCATCCTTTGGAGCCTACACTCCCAAGTATTGAAGAACTGGACGAGGTCCAAATTCATCCAGAACATGCAGATCACAAAACTCAAATAGGAGCAAATCTGGATCCCAAGCTTCGAGCAGACTTGAGTGATTTTTTGCAAAAACAACACGACCGATTCGCATGGTCGCATGAAGACATGACAGGATTGACCCTGGGTTGATCACCCATCAACTCCACATAGATCCAGACTACCCTCCTGTCCGGCAAAAAAGAAGAAAGTTCGCCCCAGAAAGAAATCAGATCATTGATGAAGAAGTCCAGAAATTGTTACAAAATGGTGCCATTAAAGAAGTACAGTTCCCAGACTGGTTAGCCAATGTGGTGGTAGTACGAAAGAAAAATGGAAATGGAGAGTTTGTATTGACTTCACAGACCTGAACAAAGCATGCCCGAAGGATTCTTTCCCACTGCCACATATCGATCAAATGGTTGATGCTACAAGCGGGCATGAATTGTTGAGTTTCATGGATGCATATTCGGGGTACAACCAAATCCTTATGCATTCAGACGACCAAGAGAAGACAGCCTTTGTGACCAATAAAGGCATATTACTGTTACAAAGTGATGCCCTTCGGCCTCAAAAATGCGGGAGCTACGTATCAAAGAATGGTCAACAAGATGTTCTCTCAACAGATTGGGAAAACAATGGAAGTTTATGTAGACGACATGCTGGTGAAATCTTCAAGATCTGATCAGCATCTACAGCACTTGGGAGAAGCATTCAACATAATGAATAAGTATGGGATGAAGTTGAATCCAACAAAATGTGCATTTGGAGTAGCCTCTGGGAAGTTCTTGGGATATGTTGTCACGCGACGAGGCATTGAAGCAAATCCTGATCAAATCAAATCCATTCTTGAAATTCCCTCTCCTACCTGCCCAAAAGATGTTATGCGGCTAGCAGGAAGAATTGCAGCTTTAAACAGATTCATCTCCAAGTCCACAGACAAGAGTTTTATGTTCTTCTCAGCCATAAAGAAAGCAAAAAACTTTGAATGGACTCCAGCCTGTGAAGAAGCTCTCAAAGAACTCAAGCGATACTTAACGTCGCCACCATTGTTGTCAAAACCACTCGACAATGAAAGGCTTTTCCTGTACTTAGGAGTCTCAGATCAAGCTGTGAGCGCTGTTTTGATCAGAGAAGACAACAACACCAAACTTCCAGTCTACTACGTAAGCAAGGCATTGCTTGATGCGGAATCACGTTACTCACATTTGGAAAAACTAGTATTGGCCTTGGTAATGTCAGCAAGGAAGCTACGACCATACTTCCAAGGACACCCGATTCACAGTTTATTCAGAGTATCCCCTAAGGAGCATTCTTCATAAGCCGGAGTTGTCTGGAAGATTAACGAAATGGGCGGTCGAATTGGGAGAACACGACATCACTTACCAGCCCAGGACAGCAATCAAATCTCAAGCGTTGGCGATTTTGTTGCTGACTTCAGTCTCAATCAGAAGGTTTCAATAGATGTAGAAGTCAGTTCAATCCAGACCACATCACTTTGGAAGCTTGCAGTCGACGGTTCCAGCAATAAGAAAGGATGCGGTCTTGGGGTGGTGATCACTACCTCTGATGGAGATATACTACGTCAAGCAATCAAATGTGGATTCAGGGTTACAAACAATGAGGCAGAGTATGAGGCATTGATAGCAGGAATCAGTTTGGCTAAAGAACTTGGAGCAAGCAGAATAGAAGTGGTATCAGATTCTCAACTGATAGTCAACCAACTCCAAGGATCATATCAAGCACGAGATCCTCAAATGTCATCCTACTTAATGAAAGTGAAAGAAATCCAGTCGACATTTGAAGAGTTTACAATAACCCAAGTTCCAAGAAGCGAGAATACTCAAGCAGACGCATTGGCTACCCTTGGATCGACGATGCATGGGGATAAACCACAATCCATTCCGGTAGTGTATTTGAATTGGCCAGCAATTTGGAAAGAGGGCAAGGAGATCACCACCATCACATCAAACGACTCATGGATGACGCCACTCATGAAATATTTGCAAGAAGGACTACTTCCAGAAGACAAAACTGAAGCAAGAAATTCAGAGACAGGCAGCAAGATTTACCATATTCAACGGACAGTTGTTGAAAAGGTCATTCTCTGGACCCTACTTAAAATGTCTTACCCATGATCAAGCACAGCATGTATTGTCAGAATTGCATGAAGGAGAATGTGGAAATCATTCTGGAGGACGTAGCCTCGCTTTACGCGCCCATTCGACTGGGTATTATTGGCCAACTATGAGAATTGATTCAGCTAATTATACGAAGAAATGCGAGAAATGTCAAAGGTTCGCCCCGATTTCACATCTCCCTCCTGAGAAATTAAATCCCACTCTCTCCCCGTGGCCATTCATGAAATGGGGAATGGATATTGTAGGGAAGCTACCAACCGCCCCTGGACAACGAGTCTACATGCTGGCGTTAACGGATTATTTTTCAAAGTGGATTGAGGCAGACTCTTTCGCCAAGATACGAGATAGAGAAGTTCAATCATTTGTCTGGAAGAACATCATATGTCGATTCGGCGTTCCCAAAGAGATTGTGACTGATAATGGTTCACAATTTATCAGCAATCACTTCCAAGACTTCTGCGAAAATTGGAGGATCAAATTAAGTTTTTCAACCCCTCGATTCCCACAAGCAAATGGTCAAGCCGAGTCTTCCAACAAGACAATTTTAAATACACTAAAGAAAAGATTAGAAAAAGCAAAAGGAGCCTGGGCGGATGAACTACCAGGAGTCTTATGGTCCTATAGGACGACTATCCGTTCCTCCACAGGAGAAACCCCGTTCTCTCTTGCATTTGGGACAGAAGCTGTGATACCAACTGAAGAAACCATCCCATCTCCCCGTTACCAATGGCTCAACGATGATACGAATCAACAACTTATGAATTTTAACCTGGAAACAATTGAAGAATTGAGGGATCTTGCATCCATTCGACTAGCGGCGCATCGACAAAGAATGACTAGATATTTCAACAAAAATGTCAGAAGCAGAACATTCAAGGAAGAGGATTGGGTACTACGAAGAGTTTTTCAAAATACAAAAGAAGTTGGAGATGGAAAGTTGGGGCCAAATTGGGAAGGGCCATACATCATCACAAGAGTTGTTGGACATGGAGCCTACAAATTACGAACAACTGAGGGGAGACAAATTCACAATAGTTGGAATGCAATTCACCTTAAGCAATTTTACCGGTAATTTATGCGTGCATTTATTTATATTTGAGGGTTCAAAGTGATTTTCTACTTTATGTATTGCGATTCGACTTAATAACAAGTCTCATTTGAAACATTATCCCAAAATATCATTTAGTCATTAAATTGTTCTACAAGCGATAACTTAAAATTAAAATTACAAAGAGATTCAAATTTCCGGAGCAGCTTCATCCGGAATACGTTCAGCAACAACTTCAGGTGCAGGAATTTCTTGAACTTGACCAGTCGGCTTGTGGACGCTGGATTTCGCCCGAGGTCCACAATCGAGAATTTGTAGTTGGGGGCGCTAGCGATCCTGCAAAACAAAGGTAGAGTGAGCGGGAGTAGACTACCCACCGGTGTGGTGGGTGCCGGGGGCACTCCGACGCTCAAGTCAGTGATGAAGACGAGCTGTAAATAATGGAAGAGCGAGGCTTGACGTACCTTGACTTCTGTTGACTACCGTGAGGGCAGTGGGTCGGAGGTTCTGAGAGCTCTGGAGAGAATATGACTAAGCTGAGAGTTGTTAGAAGTTGAATATGATCGAGCTATGGATTGTCCAGCTCCCTTCTCGTAGACTTTCTTCTCTTATATACACACTCTCAGGAAACGTGTGTATTTATTACCTTTAATTACTCGTTCGTTGGATGTTGGAAACTGTCGAGTTATGTGAGATATTTATGAGTCTGGACGTTTCTTGATTTGGTATCTATTGCGTCCGTTGGCCCTCTTGATGACAATGAGCTTGGGCCCGTGAGGCTTCTTGGTCTGATATTGGTCGGTCTCGAGGTAAAATGTCGATTTTACCCTTGGGCCCAAATTTGGTCCGTACAGTTTGTCCCCTACTCTCTAAGTCAAGTAGTCATTGACTTGGAGAGTACTTGACGCGTGTGTCGCTTGAGGCCATAGTATGTAGGTGTACTCGAGCGTTGATGCTGCCAAATGAATATCAAGTTATGAGCTTTACTCTTCAAGAGCCATTGGGGAAGTACCCAATCGATTGAACCAGATGAAGGTTAGGATATAAGTCGTACGACATGTGTATTCCATGTCTACAACTTGACTCGATGTGAGCCCGTGGGGGATGTCCCCGGTCGACTGAACCAGATGAGGGTTCATGAGTTATTTCATTCGACAAGTCTATGAACTGAAGGAAGTCCATGTCTTCATTTGACTCGACAAGAGTCATCTGGGAATGTCCCCGGTCGACTGAACCAGATGAGGTTCAGGATATAAGTCATACGACATGTGTATGTCTACAACTTGACTCTACATGAGTCCATGGGGGATGTCCCCGGTCGACTGAACCAGATGAGGGTTCATGAGTTATTTCATTCGACAAGTCTATGAACTGAAGGAAGTTCATGTCTTCATTTGACTCGACAAGAGTCATCTGGGAATGTCCCCGGTCGACTGAACCAGATGAGGTTCAGGATATAAGTCATACGACATGTGTATGTCTACAACTTGACTCTACATGAGTCCATGGGGGATGTCCCCGGTCGACTAAACCAGATGAGGTTCAGGATATAAGTCATACGACATGTGTATGTCTACAACTTGACTCTACATGAGTCCATGGGGGATGTCCCCGGTCGACTGAACCAGATGAGGTTCAGGATATAAGTCATACGACATGTGTATGTCTACAACTTGACTCTACATGAGTCCATGGGGGATGTCCTCGGTCGACTGAACCAGATGAGGTTCAGGATATAAGTCATACGACATGTGTATGTCTACAACTTGACTCTACATGAGTCCATGGGGGATGTCCCCGGTCGACTGAACCAAATGAGGTTCAGGATATAAGTCATACGACATGCGTATGTCTACAACTTGACTCTACATGAGTCCGTAGGGGATGTCCCCGGTCGACTGAACCAGATGAGGTTCAGGATATAAGTCATACGACATGTGTATGTCTACAACTTGACTCTACATGAGTCCGTGGGGGATGTCCCCGGTCGACTGAACCATATGAGGGTTCAAGAGTTTATTTGACTTGACATGAGTCTGTGGGGGATGTCCCCGGTCGACTGAACCAGATGAAGGTCAGGATAATCCCCATACTACGGGTCGAGGAACCATGAGAGTCTTCAATGTCTTTTGGACCAAATGAAGGTCCAAGACTTTTTCCTTATCATACTACTAAACCTGATGAAGGTCATCACACATTCTATTGATGAGGGTCCATGTGACTACTGTCGTGTGGACCTGTCGAATGGACTTGATAAAAGTCCAAGAAAGTTATTATTTCTCACCCTACTAGACCTGAAGAAGGTCAATGAGGGTTCTCATTCCTCATTCTTCAAGACCTGACAAAGGTCAATGAGGGTATAATTCCTCATTCTACAAGACTTGTAGTCTGAGACCATGTCGTCTGAAGACCATGAGTCTACGGTCGAATGAACCTGATGAAGGTCCATGAGGGTTCTCATTCCTCATTCTTCAAGACCTGACAAAGGTCAATGAGGGTATAATTCCTCATTCTACAAGACTTGTAGTCTGAGACCATGTCGTCTGAAGACCATGAGTCTACGGTCGAATGAACCTGATGAAGGTCCATGAGGGTTCTCATTCCTCATTCTACAGGACCTGACAAAGGTCTATGAGGATATAATTCCTCATACTACAAGACTTGTAGTCTGAGACCATGTCGTCTGAAGACCATGAGTCTACGGTCGAATGAACCTGATGAAGGTCCATGAGGGTTCTCATTCCTCATTCTTCAAGACCTGACAAAGGTCAATGAGGGTATAATTCCTCATTCTACAAGACTTGTAGTCTGAGACCATGTCGTCTGAAGACCATGAGTCTACGGTCGAATGAACCTGATGAAGGTCCATGAGGGTTCTCATTCCTCATTCTACAGGACCTGACAAAGGTCTATGAGGATATAATTCCTCATATTACAGGACTTGTAGTCTGAGACCATGTCGTCTGAAGACCATGAGACTACGGTCGAATGAACCTGATGAAGGTCCATGAGGGTTCTCATTCCTCATTCTACAAGACCTGACAAAGCCATTGGGGGTCTTCATTCCTCATTCTACAATCCTCATTCTACAAGACCTGATAAAGGTTAGTGAGGGTTCATTCCCCATTCTACAAGACCATATATGCAGTGTCGAATGAGATCTTTAACGAGTGCCAAGCTTCACATGGTAGTGTCGACTGAGATTCTTAACAAGTGCTAAGCTTCACATGTGTAGTTTCGAATGAGACATCTTCCTCATGCTGAGTCTCCATACATGTAGTGTCGAGTGGGATATCATTGCCAAGTCTGGTAATGTCGACTGGGATATTATCACCCCATACATGTAGTGTCGAGTGGGATATCCTAATACTGATTCTCCATACATGTAGTGTCGAGTGGGATACTCAACAAGTGTCAAGTCACATATTATATTGTCGACTGAGACACCAATAACAATTACCAAGCTATATGTTGTAATGTCGACTGGGACAACCATAACAAGTCCCAAACTATAAATTGTAATGTCAACTATAAAAAGTGCAAGCCATACCTGGTAATATCGACTGGGATATTATCACCCCATACATGTAGTGTCTAGTGGGGTAGCATCCTCATGATGTGTATCCGTGTAATGTTGATTGGAACTTTGGCAACTCAGCCTACTTATTTATCATGTCGTATGAAACTTCAGCCAATAACTGATTTTTCCTTCATGTCGTGTCAACTGGAACCTTAGCCCCTAACTAAGACATGTTCCTTGTCGTGTCGAGTGGTGTTTCAGCCCCTAGCTAGGAGTTCTTCCTTGTCGTGTGGAGTGGAACCTCAGCTTCCAGCCAAGACTTCTTCCTTGTCGTGTCGAGTGGACTCTCTATCAGATACTAAGCCTTCTTCCATCTGGTAATGTCGACTGGGATGTCCATGCCAAGTCTTCATTTGTGTATTGACGTATGGGATATCATCACTCCAATTCATCAAGTATCACTTTATTGAAGTACATTGCTAGCACATCAGTTGTAGGGTCGCTTGGGCGGATTTGAGGTTCTCTCATTGTGATGGCTGATGGAATTCTCTCTTTTTTGTTTCTCTTATCCTCCTCCCATCTAATCTCAAATTGTGCATGGGCCATGGCATGATCCATAGTGTAGCATCAAAATTTAGTGAGCTTTTTGTAGAGTCCACTTTCTGAAAGTAATCTATTTCTGAATGCTTCCACTGCAGTAGGCTGATAGAGATCTGGGATTGTTATCCTCTCTCTATTGAAGCGAGCCACGTAGCTTCGCAAGGACTCCCCTCTCTGTTGTTGGATTGCATTAAGGTCATTGGTGGTCTTTTCAAGCTTGCAAGAACTTGCAAAATGCTCCACAAATTTATTAGCTAGTTCCTGATATGACCCAATAGTCCTGAAAGGTAGATTGAGGAACCAATTGAGGGCTGGGCCTGCCAATGTTTCTCCGAATCCTCTACACATTCCAGCTTCCCATTGACGAGGAGCCAGATCAGTCGACATCATCTTGTATTTGTAATGGATCATATAATCATTCGGATCTGTGGATCCGTCATACAGCTTCATATCTGGAGAACTGAACTTCCTTGGTAGTTCAGTGGAAGTGATGGTGTCCAAAAATGGGGTATCTGAGATCGTGTCGGCTCGGCTTCTTCTCACTGGTAGTCTGACACCAGGTAGGCTAGAGAGAATTGCATCTTTGAACTCATGCATTTCCTTGCGCATAGTGGAGGTAACTTGCCGTGCTTGGTCGATTGAGGAGACATGTTGACTTTTTTCTTGATTTGGTGGATGGTTGTCTGATGGCGGATTGTCACTTGTCACATTGTTGAATGCCCCCAAGATATTGGTGGGGATTGTGGGATTGCCGGGAAGGTCTGTAGTATCAGGTTGTCGGGAGGTTGAAGAGATTTTCTCCAGTTGCTTCTGGAGGGTTATATTGGAGATTCGCATGGCTGAATTTTCCTCCTCTAAGACTCGTAATCGTTTTTATAGAGTGGCCAATTGAGAGGCCATAGGGTCAAATGTCTGATCGCTGCTAGAAGCCATGTATAGCTGTATTGAAGGGATCATAGACTGAGAGATCTTCGTCTGCTATGAATCGCTAAGTCCCCACAGACGGCGCCAAATTGTGGACGCTGGATTTCGCCCGAGGTCCACAATCGAGAATTTGTAGTTGGGGGCGCTAGCGATCCTGCAAAACAAAGGTAGAGTGAGCGGGAGTAGACTACCCACCGGTGTGGTGGGTGCCGGGGGCACTCCGACGCTCAAGTCAGTGATGAAGACGAGCTGTAAATAATGGAAGAGCGAGGCTTGACGTACCTTGACTTCTGTTGACTACCGTGAGGGCAGTGGGTCGGAGGTTCTGAGAGCTCTGGAGAGAATATGACTAAGCTGAGAGTTGTTAGAAGTTGAATATGATCGAGCTATGGATTGTCCAGCTCCCTTCTCGTAGACTTTCTTCTATTATATACACACTCTCAGGAAACGTGTGTATTTATTACCTTTAATTACTCGTTCGTTGGATGTTGGAAACTGTCGAGTTATGTGAGATATTTATGAGTCTGGACGTTTCTTGATTTGGTATCTATTGCGTCCGTTGGCCCTCTTGATGACAATGAGCTTGGGCCCGTGAGACTTCTTGGTCTGATATTGGTCGGTCTCGAGGTAAAATGTCGATTTTACCCTTGGGCCCAAATTTGGCCCGTACACGGCTCAATTTCCATTCGACTAAGTTCTTCATTCTTCTCTTGAACTCCAGCCGCTTCCTTGCCGTCAATTATTTCTTTCTCAGCCACTTTAGAGTCAACCTCTTCACCTTTCTCTTCCTCATCACCCTCGTTGGAAGAAGAAATTCCTGCCAGTAATCGATCATACTCTTGAATCCATTTCTCTGGTTCCCAAGCTGCTGTATTCCCTTCAAGGAAATCCTTCATTAGATTACTTCGTTCTTTCATCATTGATTCGAGAGCAATCCCTTCAAGATTCTCAAGTAACTCATCATTTTCCTTCTTTACATTTTCAAATGCATCCTTATAACCTTTTATTGTAACCTCAGAAGTTTCCTTTTCCATCTGAAGAGTAGCTTTCACCTCCTTCAACTCCTTTTCCAATTCTGCATTCCTTTTTCCAAGCGACTTCATTTGGACCATTTCCTTTTTCATTGCTGCGAATGACTTTTCCATTTCTCTCTGCTTCCTGAGATTCGATTCGACATACCGTTGCATGTGTAAGCTACACTCCATTGCCTGAAAAATGCACTTGATTAGAATCCATTCTACAAATTATAATGAAATATTTTTTATTTACTTCCTTACTTGGTAATTTAAAGCCGCAGCCTTCTTCATTGACTCGACGGGGCCAATTTTGGAAAGCCTTTGTTCATCCTCTTCCAGTAGAAGCTTCTTGATAAAAGGGTCAAGGCTTGATGGGTCCGAAATTGCAGTCGACCCTGATGGAATCCTGACAATTATATTGTCAATATCTTCAATTTCATCCGCTTTCCTTTTCCCCCCTTTGATAATGATTTATGTCGACTTCCCTTTAGTCTTTGGAGTTCCAGTCGACATAACCAGTTGTGGTTCTGGAACCTCCACTTCTGGCTCCTTTATCTTAAGCTTCCTAGCCTTCTTTCGGCCTTTCAATTCATCAATTGATGCTACTTTTATTTGCCTCGACATCATGTCCTCTGCGCATAAAATTTCTTTTGGTGTTAAAGTCTTTATAAACAACACCTTTCCGTACAAAGCTCGAATCGACCAAGTACAGTAGATGACTTCCAATACGTAGTTACAAAGTGCCAAAGGGGTAGATATACCTTCTGATTCGAAGATTTCTTTCCACACTAATGTTGCCCTTAATCTCTTCTCTACCAAGACTATTCTCCAATCTCTTTGTTCAACGGGAAGGTCAAGAAGAGCTTTAGTGTTGGATAAAATCTGAGGTGTTTTGTCGAATAAACTGTTTCGAAATGGACCTGCAAAACAAACAATTCACACATTAGCGTCAAACGACAACAACATTGATAACTTATCAATAATTCACCCTTTCGGGGGCATAATAGTGATGACTATCGAGCACACTCGGTTAACAGCTACTCAACCGAAGCTAACAAGGAAAGGCTGCACCAGAAGAAGTCGTAGCTGCTACCTTCTTCGTCTTAGTCTGCTCGAAAGGAAAGGTCTGCCTTACCGGAAATTTAGTATTGGGAGGAAATGAAAGGCTTTTACTAAGACCACCGAGCGAATGAAGAAGAGAAAGGTTTTGTTTAACCTTTTGAATCGCCGCACTGCTTGATTCAAAATGTTCTCGGCGTCTTACACTAACACTAAGTTTCGTTTCGATCTATGCGCTGGAGTACGGTAGGGGCAGGTAAACAGTCGCCCGGGCCTGGTCACTGCGACCCCCTTTGTGAGGTGGCACCCCTTCTCCCGAAGTTACGGGGCTATTTTGCCGAGTTCCTTAGAGAGAGTTGTCTCGCGCCCTATTAGAAATCGAATTCAATTCGCTATACTAGATTCAAAAACCCGGGACACCAAAAGAATTGATTGGACGAGCCGTATGAGGCGGGAAACTCTCAAGTACGGTTCTAAGGAAAGGAATTGACCCAATAGTTTTCATTTCCCATCTCATGGAAAACCCTTTTCGCTCCTTGGGGATGTGGTAATCCATCTAAGAAATTATTCCATCGAACATATTCCCCCCTGGATCCAGGAATAGCGACATGTACTAAATGTGTGACGGAGGGATCGTACCATTCGAGCCTTTTTTTTTCATGCTTTTCCCGGGGCAAGCCCGAAAGATGATTTTCCGCTACCACACATAGAAATGCTCGTCGACAATACTGCGGGACATGAATTATTCTCCTTCATGGACGGATTCTCGGGTTACAACCAGATTAAGATTGGCATGAACAGTGCGTTTTATCGAGATTGTTGGCATCCAAATCTTGTAATCACATCTCCATGGTGAAAGAGAAGGGAACAAGCAACGGACATAGAATAGAGAGGCAAATAGAAGGAACTGATACTCACTAAATACACTCCAATATTCTGAAACACGACCCATTCCAGTCGACCCAAAGATACCCACATTCCTCACAAAGAAATAATCCGACTGCCAATTACCCCTATCGTTCGTTGGAAGCCCCATAACTATTTGTTCCCTCTTACGACGAAGATACAAAGTATATCTCCCTTTTTCAGTGAAGTGCTCCTTGAGGTAGTATGAGTATACAACGTCCTTCACCTCAAAAAATAACCCTTGTTCAAATGCTAAGCATTCAATCGACAATAAAATCCTCCAAGCATTCGGCATTAGTTGTGAAGGAGTGATCCCATAATGATCCAAAACTTCCCAAGCTAACCTCGGAATGGGGAATCTAAGCCCATTAGAAAACGGTACTACATAAAACCCAATCCACCCAGGAATTTTATAGTCGATTCTTTCAGTCGGCAAGGGTACTCTCAACTCCATTGATCTAGGAAATCTGTACTTACACCTGATTTCCATCAGCATACCAGCCGTCATTCGACTAGCTGGGTTCTTGGTTAGCAAGTTGGTTGGCTCACTTGTGCTCACCGCTCCACTAAACTCCTCAACTGCTGCCAATGATCTAATAGGAATTGCATGCACGGGAATTTCACGCGACAAAATGGTAACAGGTCCCTCCTCGGATAATTCTTGACGCGACCAGTCCCTTAATGATTTTTTCTTCTGTTGATTCACTCGATGATACTCCTATGAATTTATCTATCTGTTCGCCTAAACTTTCTAAAGATTCTTCACTCGACATTTTCTAATCGACAAGTCTACAAACAAATAATTTCTAAGATTTGGGTTTCTTAAAGATCAAATCCTACTCGCCTCTCCAAACACAAATCCACCAAATAACGTATGATTCAAAAGATCAAACAACCTAATTTAGCTAAGAACAGTTTGAAGCTACTCTATGAATATTCAAAGGAAAATAAGAACGCGAAGAGAGTTTTGAAGAGTACCTTGGA
This sequence comes from Zanthoxylum bungeanum, assembly GCA_019454045.1. Classification (NCBI taxonomy): domain Eukaryota; kingdom Viridiplantae; phylum Streptophyta; class Magnoliopsida; order Sapindales; family Rutaceae; genus Zanthoxylum; species Zanthoxylum bungeanum. The sequence goes on along the minus strand of SKCR01001758.1, from coordinate 2,307 downwards.
GACTTGAAGTTTTCTCTCCCAAATCGTTGATCTTGTGAATGAAACAAATGAACCCATCAAGCCACTCTTATACTACTTCTTTTGGCGGTTCATTTCCCGCCAAAAGACTCCTCGTTATTCGCATTAGGTTTTACTTCGTTAAACGACACGTGGAAGTCTAGGAAATATAAAATTTTTCGTCGAAAACAATGATGAATTCTGGATTATCACAACTTGACACCACTTGCTCTCAGCAGCAAAATTCTCTTCACAACTACCTTCACCATTTGACACGACATCATTAGATATTAATGTGGCTTTCATTAAAGAAAAATTAATTGGGCAAACCCCGGTGCATGCCTTATAATCACTCGACACATGATAAAAATATTGAATAGATTGTGCATTATATACATTTCAAGTGGAACTCTTGAACCTACATTTGGTTCGGTCGACTAAGGGACATTCCCCATGAATCTTGAGGAGTCAAATGGAACTCCTGAACCTACATTTGGTTCAGTCGACTAAGGGACATTCCCCATGACTCTTGTCGAGTCAAATTGAACTCCTGAACCTACATTTGGTTCAGTCGACTAAGGGACATTCCCCATGACTTTTGAGGATTCAAATGGAACTCATGAACCTACATTTGGTTCAGTCGACTAAGGGACATTCCCCATGACTCTTGTCGAGTCAAATGGAACTCATGAACCTACATTTGGTTCAATCGACTAAGGGACATTCCCCATGACTCTTGAGGAGTCAAATGGAACTCCTGAACCTACATTTGGTTCAGTCGACTAATGGACATTCCCCATGACTCTTGTCGAGTCAATTGTACTCTTGAATCAGCACTCGGTTCAGTCGACTAAGGGACGATCCCCATGACTCTTGTCGAGTCAAATGGAACTCCTGAACCTACATTTGGTTCAGTCGACTAAGGGACATTCCCCATGACTCTTGAGAAGTCAAATTGAACTCCTGAACTTACATTCGGTTCAGTCGACCAAGGGATATTCCCCATGACTCTTGTCGAGTCAAATGGAACTCATGAACCTACATTTGGTTCAGTCGACTAAGGGACATTCCCCATGACTCTTGAGGAGTCAAATGGAACTCCTGAACCTACATTTGGTTCAGTCGACTAATTGACATTCCCCATGACTCTTGTCGAGTCAAATGGAACTCCTGAACCTACATTTGGTTTAGTCGACTAAGGGACATTCCCCATGACTCTTGAGGAGTCAAATGGAACTCCTGAACCTACATTTGGTTCAGTCGACTAAGGGACATTCCCCATGACTCTTGTCGAGTCAAATGGAACTCCTGAACCTACATTTGGTTCAGTCGACTAAGGGACATTCCCCATGACTCTTGAGGAGTCAAATGGAACTTCTGAACCTATATTTGGTTCAGTCGACTAAGGGACATTCCCCATGACTCTTGAGGAGTCAAATGGAACTCCTGAACCTACATTTGGTTCAGTCGACTAAGGGACATTCCCCATGACTCTTGTCGAGTCAATTGTACTCCTGAATCAGCACTCGGTTTAGTCGACTAAGGGACGATCCCCATGACTCTTGTCGAGTCAAATGGAACTCATGAACCTACATTTGGTTCAGTCGACTAAAGGACATTCCCCATGACTCTTGAGGAGTCAAATGGAACTCCTGAACCTACATTTGGTTCAGTCGACTAAGGTACATTCCCCATGACTCTTGTCGAGTCAAATGGAACTCCTGAACCTACATTTGGTTCAGTCGACTAAGGGACATTCCCCATGACTCTTGAGGAGTCAAATTGAACTCCTGAACCTACATTTGGTTCAGTCGACTAAGGGACATTCCCCATGACTTTTGAGGAGTCAAATGGAACTCCTGAACCTACATTTGGTTCAGTCGACTAAGGGACATTCCCCATGACTCTTGTCGAGTCAAAAGGAACTCCTGAACCTACATTTGGTTCAGTCGACTAAGGGACATTCCCCATGGCTCTTGAGGAGTCAAATGGAACTCCTGAACCTACATTTGGTTCAGTCGACTAAGGGACATTCCCCATGACTCTTGTCGAGTCAATTGTATTCCTGAATCAGCACTCGGTTCAGTCGACTAAGGGACGATCCCCATGACTCTTGTCGAGTCAAATGGAACTCCTGAACCTACATTTGGTTCAGTCGACTAAATGACATTCCCCATGACTCTTGAGGAGTCAAATTGAATTCCTGAACTTACATTCGGTTCAGTCGACCAAGGGATATTCCCCATGACTCTTGTCTTGTCAAATGGAACTCCTGAACCTACATTTGGTTCAGTCGACTAAGGGACATTC
>SKCR01001757.1:0-28097 GCA_019454045.1 Zanthoxylum bungeanum | reverse complement strand
AACTCCAACAGACAGAGTCTTCAAAAGGCATACATTGATAGATGAGGCCATCATCCACCATCACACAATATGTCTTCTTGCCTCTTACTTCCGCTATTATGAATAGCGGCTTGTTGTGATTCCTCCCCTCCATCAGGAGTTCTTCTTAAGAGAATGTTATCATACGCCTACCCTTTTTCTATATCGACCCTGCGAACATTGTTGGGTTTGCATCTTTAGGTACCATTATCTTGCTTAGAGCTTCTACCATGGCACATTTTTGCTCTTGAGAGGTGCATAATAACTCCCATATGCTCACTTGTGCCCGTGTCTTCTTCAATCGATGCAACACAGTATCCCCCTCGATGTTATCCCTATTCTCTGTCACCTTTCGGCCTTCTTTTAGCACTTATTTGCCTTTCTCCATTACATCACTGTAAAAACGTCCATTGCAGGTCATCCCCTTTACCTCATCTTTGTCACTGCTCAATAAGATTTCCCAAAAATCTCTCTCATGCTCTGTTTCATCTTCAGTGCTGCTATCCAATATCCCCATGCAAGAAGCTTGGTGGTTGAGAGTTTTGAGGACAAGGCTTTCGAGGGAGTTGATCATGTAGGTGGGTGGTGGAACGGAGTGGTAGTTGGGTAGATGGTTTACGTGTGTGTTGGGTTGTTCTTTTTCCAGGTCGGATATCTTATGGGTGTCAATGAGGTCTTAGATCTCATGCAAAAGAGGGGTGCAGTTGTTAGTTTCGTGGCCTTTTTACTGATGGTAGTGACAGTATAGGTTTAGGTCGAGGCGGCGTGGCACAGGGTTTGGAAGTGGTTTAGGTTCTAAGGGTTTTATGAGTCCTTGCCTCTTCAGCTTTTCAAACAACTTTGACAAAGGTCTACCAAAATTATAGAATCATTTGTTTCTGATAGCAGCGACCTCAGCAGGAGTGAGCTTGGTCCCTGAAGGCCCCCTCAATGGTCTTTCTATTCTCGTTGTAAAACTTTCTAGTCTTGGCTTCCTCTTCCTCGATATCAATGATAGTTTCTCTTAACTTGCGATGCATGAGATGTATGTGGTTATCAAAACAGCATATACCATTCCAACCTTATTCCTTCCACACCCATAGTAAGTCCATTATACCCTAGGTATGGCTATTTTATGCACCAATGTGGGGTACACAAAATCGTTCTCCCCTATGCTATAGGGGTGTACCTTGCCTACCTCGGTCCCTTTTCATCAGTAAAAGACAAAGACCGCCCATTTACAAGATTGACTAAGCCTATTTTGAGGATCGCGCCATTGTCTTGAAATGATGAATTGGGCCCTCGGTAATCACGGTTGTGGTGGAGAAAGACTTGGAGATATCCAAAAGTATACAAATATGCCATAATAAGGCATACACTTCCTGGATGAAAGCCAGTGCGGATATCGGACTCATGCATCTAGCATATTCCCATCAAGGTTTTCATACAGTTGGCCCGTTATCATTTTAAACAGTTCAATCAGATTATTGTGAGGTGTAAACTTGTCCCAGTTGGAAAGGCCCAACAGGTTTACACTTAAGCAATAGGGTGGCTAAATAGCTTCAAATGATAGGGGGCCAAACACAAGCTTGGGGGTAGCTTCTATAGGACACATAACTATGGTTCGTATGTGGGCTTACAATGGTATGGATAAGGCTCTCATAGGTGAATGGTTGCACACAACTAGGTCTTCCCACTGAAGGGTTCTATTGACCAAGTGAGCACGCCTTTTATACCCTAGGGTACGTGCCAGCGAGTGATGGTTATCACCACATAACGATCTGCCTCCTTGAGTGAAAGTGACTTCACGATACATGACGCCATCGAGGGTAAGAAGGGTATGCAAAATATATGAGACTTGGTTAACCAAAGACAAAGCCACAGACAGTACAAGACATTGTTTCAGGACCGATTCTCTATCCCCATTGGAATTGCCATCTGTAGAAGCGAAGCGGGGTTTACAAATATGCCTATGATGCTCGGTGACCGGCATTGTCACACGCGTATAACGCAAGCGCACATATCGTTCAAGTAGTATAAAAAGTATTGATCCCACGAGGACTTAATACCTAGCTATTAATTTTATGAGGCCAAATGATTACTAGCATCTAACAGATTGATTGATTGAGTGGTGACTTTAAGCTTACAAACAAGTACATAAAATTGCGCGAAAATAGGTTGAGGAAAATTCAAATTTATAAAACTATCCAGGGTTGTGAATTCTTCCAATATCTTTTAAAAGATGAAGTGATTATTTCACGTTTGTGCAATATATTGGTTTATTAACTTGGAACACGAAAATATGTAAAAGCCTCTTCCGATGGTTAGATACAAATACCCAGTGTAACCCAATTAATCATATTCATATGTCAACCAAGTTACCTGAATTCATTAAGATTAAGTTCAAATTATGGTTACCCCCGCCCGACAAGTATATTTCTATCATGTAAGGAAATCTATTAAAGGGTTATCTATCTTCAAGGAAGATCGTGAGTTATTAAGTCTAAGGGGTCTTAAACCTAAAATCTCTTTTCCAAGTTCATTTTAAGTTTACCAATTCAATCTTATTAATGGCCAGTTAACAAGAAGCATTAAGACTAAGGCTCAATAAATAAACCTTTATATTACCCAAACCGTAAAACAACCCCTTATTAACCGGTGATATTGGAATTCATCACAACCCCAAATAACGGGCTTAGCTACGACACATATCTAAGGCTAATAAAAGGTTAAATAAAATAAAAGACATAAAGTAAATGCTGGAAATTAAATAAAGTAAATGTTGGAAATAAAAAATGTAAAAGTACAATAAAAGAAAATGCTGGGGGTTAGAGGATCCACTTTTAATATTTCAAAATTAGAAATCTCCCTTATTCTAAATGTTTACCGATTAATTAACCAGATCATAAATGCGGTAATTTCATTTGTCTCAATTAAATTCAATCGACCATATAGACGGTAACAATGTTATTACCTAAACCGGCCATATAGGTGGAAACTACATCTGAAATGAAAAACCGACCATATAGGCGGTAAATAAGGTTGTCACATAAACCGGCCATATAGGCGGTAAATGATACTAGTGCTATTATTACTCACCCTTTTCAGGTGTTATAAATTCAACTCATCATTGCACTTTTGAAGGCATTCAGATTTGAGAATGAAATACATAAAAAAAATGGAAGCTACTTCCAGAAGATGAGTTGAAAATATTTATGTGTTTTGCGGTACTAGTGTTGGTACTAAGCCACAATACGTAGCGGCAGCACAGGAATTGGGTCGAGTCATAGATGAAAGGAATATGCACTTAGTATATGGCGGTGGTAATCTTGGACTAATGGGGATCGTTTCAAGGGCTATACAGGAAGGAGGCAGTCAAGTTCTGGGAATCATCCCAAAACCCTTGGCATAGGCAAATCTTATAGGACCATCAAATGGAGAGTAACTTATTGTGCCAGGTTTGCCCAAACGACTAGTGGAAATGATTAACCGTGCTGATGCTTTTATTGCTTTGCCATATGGCTTGGGTACAATGGAGGAAATCTTTACAGTACTATATTGGGTGAATTTGAACATACACTAGAAACCGATTGGACTATTTAACGCTGATATATTTTATGATTTTCTTTGTGTGTTTCTTGATGATGCCCGGAGAAATGGGTTCGTGTCAAAACATGTAAAAGAACTCCTCTTCACTGTCAGAATTGCCAATGATTTAATTGACCAAATATTAGCATTTGACCCACAAATTGACCCTATCATTTCCAAGATAAAGTAATCTGATAATGATCGTGGTAAGAAGCGTCGGATAAATCTTGATTTTAACCTTTAATTTTCTTTTGAGATGTAGAATTCCAGCTAACCAGGTACTATCTTCTAAACTCATCTTCTACTTTTTAAGACATTGGGGACAATGTCTCATTTAGGTTTGGGGGAGGGGAATAGTTGACTAGTATTTTTTATTATGTTGTTTTTATTTGATTTTTAGTCAAAAATTTTCAAAAAAAATGAAAAAATTTATTTTTTATTTGTGTTTTTATTTGATTAATCAGGTGAAATTGGTGTGAGGTAGCTGTGTAAGGAATTTTTCGTTCATGAGGCGTAACTCAACATATTTCGTAACAAGTTAAATTTTTATTTGATTTTGAATTATTTAATTTGTGAATTCTCCAAAAAACTAATGAAAATGGATGTTCATATGCTCAGTTGACAAGTATAATCAACATGCATGGTAACATATGGACATGAGTTGTAATTGACGAGTTTGTAATATTCAGTGTTCTAGTTTAATTGGAAGAATCATCTAAAAAAGTGATGGGATAAAAAAAAGAAAAAAAAAAGAAAAAAGAAAAAAATTCGTTTATGAAAAAAAAAACATCTGAGATCCGAGTCATTAAGTCCGTATGGGTGTTTTAACACCTAGTGCCCTAAAGCCAACTGGCTTGGGATTCACTGGCCCAAAGCTCGCTACATGGATCAAAGATGTTATAAAAATAAAATGAAACATCTGAAATCCGAGTAATTAAGCCCGTAGGGGTGTCTTAACACCTAGTGCCCTAAAGCCAACTGGTTTGGGAGTCACTGGCCCAAAGCTCGCTATATGGATCAAAGATGTTGCTTTCTTTATTTTATGCCAAAAAATATATATATATAAAATAAAATAAAATATTCCATTGTTAAAAATGTGTGAATTCTGATATAACTGTAGGACAAAAATATTACTCTCTTTTCAACAACACTTATGAATATTGTAGGCACAATGATTTGATTAAACCTTTGTTTGTTGTGTATATGAAGAATGGTAAAAATAATCAGAGAATTTGTACGGGCCAAAATTGGGCCCAGGGATAAAATCGACATTTACCAAAAGGCCAACCACTAAATCTGGAGCCCATTAGTAGATCCACGGGCCGCCTCACAGGCCCAAACTCGTTAACATAAAGAGAGCCAAACGGACACCAGTTATGAAAATCAAGAAGAGGATCGGAATTCATAAATATCATTATGAAGTCGACAGTTTCGAAGGGACAGACGATCATCAGTTATCAGACATAAATCACCTGAATTAAACCATCATTGAAGGGGACCCCAATGGGCAGAATAGGGACCCCGCGTCAGGGAACCTATAAAAGAAGAAGACGAAGCAATATAGAGGATCTTTTTCTTCTCCTGAAAAAATACTCCTACATCAATATATTACTCGAGTGCACCGCCCTCACGGCAAGCATAATCTATGGTTGAGGTATTCTATAGACCTTAACCATTTCATCTTGAACTCATTCACCCTTAAGCTAACTTGAGCATCGGAGTGCCTACGACTTCCACACATCGGTGGGCAGTAACCTCTCTTTCGCTCTACTCTTGTTTTACAGGTTCGTTCGTGCCCCTCAGTGCACTTACTTGATTGTGGACCTCGATCGAAGTCAGTTCCACAATTTGGCGCACACCGTGGGGCTAACGAGCGGATTTCGCAAAAGTAAGACACACCAATAAAACAAACATAAATGGCCTCAAGCAATGAACAAAACCAGGATCCCTTAATGGCACAACTTGCCATGCTCCAAGAACGACTACAAGCCTTGAAAATGAGAATCTAACGATGTGAAACACTAACGACAGTCTACAGAAAAAGATGGAGCAGTTATCATCCAATCCCCAGCATAATCCTCACGACCAAACCAGTAATCCAGACGACCGTAGCATTCCAACAATCCCGTAAAACAACAATCACCAGACTACTTCACAAGAGCCGAACTCTCTCATCGATCCATCCCAACAGATCGCCACCTCTATCAGAAGAGAAATGACTGAATTCAAGGAAGCAATAATGTCAAGACTACCAGGGGTAAGACTACCAGTCAGGAAAAGCAGAGCAGGAGCAATTTCTGATACCCCGTTCATTGAGTCAATTATTGCTGTCGATTTGCCCCGAAAATTCAGCCCACCCGAAATGAAGCCATATGATGGGTCTTCCGATCAAGACGACCACATAATACACTACAAGTACAATATGATATCAACCGGCTTATCCTCAAGTCAGTGGGAGGCTGGAATGTGTAGATGCTTTGGGGAGACTCTGGCGGGACCTGCCCTTACTTGGTTCATGAACCTACCCTACAGGTCAATCGAGTCATACCAAAGCTAGCTGATAAGTTCATGCAGCACTTTGCAAGTTCATGCAAATTAGAAAAGACTTCAGACGACCTTAATTCTATACAGCAGAGAAGATGAGAGCCATTGTAGAGCTACGTGGCTCTGTTCAACCGAGAGAGAATTAATGTCCCGGATCTCCACCAGCCTACAGTAGTTGAAGCCTTCCGGAACGGACTACTTTATGACAGTGGACTCTACAAGAAATTGACAAAATTCTGGTGCTACACCATGGACTAAGTCATGGCACGGGCCCAGGTAGAGATAAGATGGGAAGAAGATAAAAGATATAAAAGAAGGGAAGATGTAGTGAATGCCCGAGTGGACCGAAGGCTTGCTGCTCCCAGGAGACATGATAGCAATATCCACTCTCACAAGGAAGGGAGAAACCAGCCGAGAGGAGAACGATGACCTTTCTACACAAGTATTGAAAGACAAAAAAGGCCATACAAAAGTAGGGAGGAGCTGCCAACAAGAAAACCCAGACTACCGGACTACAATTTTATGATTTCTCCCGGAACTGGTCTATGTGCTTAAGAAGATGGGGAATGAAGTAAAGTGGCCTCCACACTCCTGGGACAATTCGACCAAAAAAGACACCAGAAAGTGGTGTGAGTTCCACAGAGACTGTGGTCATACGACTGCGGAATGTGTGGCTTTGAGATTAGAGGTTCTAGAGCTACTAAACAAGGGTTTCCTGAGGGATTTGCTTAATGATAAAGGAAAAGCAACATTGGCACCAAGGGACGAGAGAGATGGTCTGGGAGAAATTCCTACCCCACCACCCCCAATTAATAACACCGTTAATGACATTTCAGGAGGATCGGGAATCAATGGAGCAACATATTCAGCAGGTAAATGACATTCAAGGACTTTGGCAAAAAACACTTTACACAGCTCGATGTCTGTGGAAAAAGTCTTCACGGATCTGATAATATAGTTTCCAGACGACGGGGATTCACACAATTTAAATCCCCACCATGATGCTTTAGTTATTTCCTTGCAGGTGGACAACTTTATGATCAAACGAGTACTGGTCGACACAGGGTCCTCGGCTAATATAATTTTCACAAGTGCCCTTACTGACATGGGGGCCGAGCTGGATAAAGTAAACCGGTGAACGACAATACTGATTGGGTTTAGCGGAGAGCAAAAATTCACCATGGGGGAAATATCACTCCCAGTCTACGTAGCTGGAGTCAACAGAATGACCACGTTTCTGGTCTTGGATAGCCCTTCAGCCTACAATCTGATCATGGGCAGACCTTGGATTCACGATATGAGGGTTGTGTCATCTACTTACCATAAGGTAATAAAATTCCCTACCAAATGGGGAGTTAAGAAATTAAAGGTGATAGATTGGCGTCAAGAAGCTGCTATCAGACGACTTTGAATGTGAAAACGCAGTCAACATAGCAATTACAGACTGGGCCTCGTGTTCCGGAACTGACTCTACCAAATATAGAGAAAACTTGACGAGGTCCAGATTCACTCTCAGTTTACAGATCACAAGGTGTTAGTTGGAGCTGACTTAGATCCCAAACTAAGGGCTGACCTAATTGAATTCTTAAAGAGGCGACACGACAGTTTTGCATGGTCTCACAAAGACATGACTGGAATTGATCCGCAGCTCATTACTCACGAATTACATGTGGATCCAGACCACACCCCTGTTAGGTAGAAAAGAAGAAAGTTCGCCCCAGAAAGGTACCGAATCATTGACGAAGAGATTCAAAAGTTATTGCAGAACGGAGCAGTTAAAGAAGTACAATTTCTAGAATGGCTTGCGAATGTTGTTGTTGTGAAGAAAAAGAGAAAAGTGGAGAGTCTGCATCGACTTTACGGATCTGAACAAAGCTTGTCCTAAGAACTCGTTCCCTCTGCCACATATCGATTCAATGGTCGACGCAACAATAGCAGGGCATGAGTTATTAAGCTTCATGGATGCGTATTCGGGCTACAACCAGATCTTCATGCATCCAGACGATCAAAAGAAGACAACCTCTGTCACAAACCGAGTGATGATTTTTTGTTACAAGGTCATACCATTCGGCTTAAAAATACCGGAGCAACATACCAAAGCTGGTCAACAAAATTTTCGACGACCAGATTGGGAAAACAATAGAGGTTTACATAGACGACATGCTAGTAAAATCCATCAAATCGGAGCAACACCTTAATCATTTGGAAGAAGCTTTCGACATCATGGACAGGTATGGAATGAAATTGAATCCTACTAAGTGTGTTTTTTGTGTAGCCTCAGGGAAAGTTTTGGGGTACGTTGTCACTCGAAGGGGAATAGAAGCGAATCCATACCAGATAAGATCAATCCTCGACATTCCATCTCCTTCCAACCCGAAGGATGTCATGCGACTGACCGGGAGGATTGCCGCGTTAAACAGATTCATCTCCAAATCAATAGATAATAGTTTTTTTTTCTTTTCAGCTTTGAAGAAGGCAAACAGCTTTGAATGGACTCCTGCTTGTGAGGAAGCACTGGAAGGACTCAAACGGTACCTAACTACACCTCCTTTATTGTCGAAACCACACGACAATGAGCGACTCTACCTCTATTTCGGAGTTTCAGAACACACATTTAGCGGAGTTTTAGTGAGAGGATAGTCGGGAACTCAACAACCAGTCTACTACGTAAGCAGAGCATTGTTGGGAGCAGAATCACGCTACTCGTTGATGGAAAAATTGGTTTTCGCCCTTGTCACAGCCGTGCGAAAACTGAGACCTCACTTTCAAGGACACCCAATCATGATGTACACGACATATCTTTTAAGAAGCATACTTCATAAACCAGAATTGTCAGGAAGATATATGAAGTGGGCAATTGAACTTCGGGAACACAACATAGCTTACCAGCCTAGGATCACCATCAAATCTCAAGCACTGGCAGATTTCGTGGCCGACTTCGCCCCCGATCTCCTTGTAGCGGCTGAAACTGAGGTCAACTCCATTCATCCGACAATACCTTGGAAGTTATCAGATGACGGGTCAAGCAATAATAAGGGCTGCTGTCTTGGAATCATGATCACTACCCCGACAGGTGACACCTTGCAACATGAATCAAATGTGATTTTAGAGTTACCAACAACGAAGCAGAGTATGAGTCATTGATCACAGGGTTATTGTTAGCTAAAGAACTAGGAGCTAGGGAGATAAAAGTAAAATCTGACTCCCAGTTGATAGTCAACCAGATCGAGGGATCTTATCCCGCCAGGGGTCAAGCAATGGCATCCTACTTGTAGAAGGTAAAAGAAATTCAGTCGACATTTGAGAAATTTTCCATAACCCAAGTCCCAAGAAGTGAAAATTCCCAAGCAGATGCATTGGCGACCATGGGATCAACAATGGAGGGTGATAAACCACGAACAATTCCTGTAGTATATTTATGCTGGCCAGCAATTTGGAAGAAGAAACAGCCGTTGCAGCGGTCGATTCAGTCGACACCTGGATGACACCTATAGTTGAGTACTTACAAACTGGCTCGCTTCCAGACGACAAAGTGCAAGCCAAGAAAGTCCAGAGATAGTCTGCAAGGTTCGTTGTGTTCGATGGCCAGCTGCTAAGAAGATCTTTCACAGGACCTTATTTGAAGTGCCTAACGCACGACGAAGCATAGCATGTGTTGACGGAGTTGCATGAAGGGGAGTGTGGGAACCATTCTAGTGGCAGGAGCATGACTCTTCGAGCGCATTCGACCGGGTAATATTGGCCGACAATAAGAATTGACTCCTCAGAATTCACTAAAAAGTGTGACAAATGCCAGAGATTTGCACCAGTTTCTCATCTTCTGCCAGAAAGACTAAATCTCATTATATCTCCATGGTCTTTTATGAAGTGGGGGTGGACATAGTAGGAAAACTCCCAACCGCGCCTGGCCAACGAGTCTACATGCTTGTTATGACAGATTATTACTCAAAGTGGATAGAAGCCGAAGCATTTGCTAGAGTACATGACAAAGAAGCTCAAACATTCGTATGGAAAAACATCATTTAACAGTTGGCATACCAAGAGAGATTGTGACTGACAATGGCTCTCAATTCATCAGCCATCACTTTCAATACTTTTGCAGGAACTGGGGGATAAAGTTGAACTTTTTGACACCACGCTTTCCACAAGCGAACGGTCAGGCCGAATCATCCAACAAGACAATCATGAACACTTTGAAGAAGAGGTTGGAGAAGTCTAAGAGCGAATGGGCGGATGAACTACCAGGGGTGTTATGGTCATACAGGACAACAGTGAGGTCTTTGACAGGCGAAACTCTTTTCGCATTAGCATTTGGAACGGAAACAGTCATTCCAACTTAAGAAGTCATCCCTTCAACACGCTACCAATGGCTCAACGAAGAAAACAATCAACAACATTGAATTTCAATCTCGACACGATTGAAGAGACAAGAGACCGAGCTTCCATTCGACTGGCCACTTATCAACAAATGATGGCCAGATACTTTGACAAAAACGTCAGGAGTATGACTTTCAAGGCTGGAGATTGGGGGCCTACGGAGAGTGTTCCAGAATACCAAGGAAATTGGAGACGGGAAGTTGGGTCCAAATTGGGAAGGCCCTTACCTCGTTACAAAAGTTGTCGGGAAAGGAGCCTACAAGCTACAGACTATGGAGGGGACACGCGTGCACAACAGTTGGAATGCGGTGCATCTAAGAGATTCAACCGGTAAACACTTATGTTTGTGGTTTGTTTGTTTGCAATTATATTTTCTTTTAGTAGATTTAAGAATGAAATAAGGAAATCTGTAGAAGTCGTTCGACTAATTGCAATAAAAATCATTCATTAAAATTTCAGTCAACATTTCTACAACAAAACAAAAGACCGTTCAATAGATTATCATACGACATATTTGAGACATACAAAACTCGATTGTTCAGTTGAGGCTTTCCGCCCTCATGTTAAAACACTAATTCAGAACCTCATACAAATTCAAAGTAAATTTTAGACCCTAAACTTATTAGACATTGTCCGGTGCTTCATCGCTTACCGTAGGAAGATTGGCAGGAACATCATCTTGAGATTCGACAGCTTCCGGAATGACTTCTTCTCCCTCTAAATGTCTTTCGACCTCTTCCGTTTCAACACGGCAAGGGCATATAATTCCACCGGATCCTTCTTCGACTCTACCTCCAACCCTTTCTCTTCACCATCGTCCTCCGTCGAAGAAGAAATACCAGCCTCACACCTTTCATATTCTCTAATCCACTTCTCAAGCTTCCAGTCTAGGTGTTTCCCGGCTACAAATTCCCTCATTAAATCACATTTGTTTCTCATCATGGAGTCGATGGCAATATCCTCCATTTGCTCTAATAGTAGTTCCTTTTCTTTCTTCACATTTTTTAAACCTTCTTTGTAGCTATCGATTGTCAGCTCAGCCGTTTCTTTCTCCAACCTCAAAGCAGCCTTAACTTCATTCAGTTCTTTCTCAAGTCCTCTTTCCTTCCTTTAAGAGGCGACCAGCCCGGACCTCAGCTCTGATGACTCATTACTCACCACCGAAAACGATTTCTCCAGCTCCTTGATCCTCCTTTGATTGGACTCCACATTTTTGCGCATGAACAGACTATATTCCAGTGCCTGATAAAGTCCAGTCAGATCATCACTAAAAAAAAAAATAGTAGCTCAACTCACTTGATAATTTAATGCGATGGCTTTCTTCATGGCCTCCACCGGGCCAATTTTTGCCAACCTTACTTCATCCCCTTCAAGAAGAAGCTCTTCCTTTAAGATGAGGTTATCAGAGTCCTCTTCCACTTCCGCTTCAGCAACAGACTTCCTTTTCTTCCCCGCAGAAATCGTTGCAGTCGACTTCCCTTTCTCTGTCGCACCCTCACTGGAAACAACTTCTCTTTGTTGAGGCCCGGCCTCTTTTTCAGCCTCTAGCTCTTTTTCTTAGCTTCCTTGACTTCTTCGGCTCTTCATTTCGTCAAGTGAAGCTACGGTGAATGGCCCAGTCATCATTTCCTATGCGTATAAAAATTCTTCGTATTTTAGGGGCTCTCGAAACCTATTTCCTCCATATAACTTTTGACACGACCATCTATAATTTATCACGGACAAAACATCGTTACATGAGGCTAGAACCTTACCTTCTTCTCGGTGATAGATTTCCTTCCACAACGGAGTCGACCTTAACCTCTTTTCCGTTAAAATAGTTTTACAATCCCTTTTTTCAGCCGACATGGATATAATGGCTTTGGTGTTGGAGACTGTACGTGCAGTCGTGATGAATTACTTATTTCGTAGAGGATCTGCAGTAACAAGAGCATGATTATTCAAAGACCCAAGTATAACTCAAAGATTGAAATTAAGAAAAAGTACGTTGCTCACTCGACAAACACCAAAATTATGGGATTCGACCAGCCCTGGTCGATCCAAATATACCCTCACCCTTTGCAAAGAAATAATAAGATTTCCAATTTCCCCTATCATTGTAGGTAATCCAGTAACTAAATGCGTCTTTCTCTAAAGAATGATCAATATATATCTTCCTTTCTACTTCAAATGCTCCTTCAGGTAGTATGTCTCTAAAACGTCATTTACCTCAAAAAGACTCCCAATTCGAAAACAAACATTCAATCGACAATAAAATCCTCCACGCATTCGGCATCAGCTGTGAAAGAAACAAAGCTCAATCGATAAAATATCATCAAAAAAATAGGAATATGAAGCCCTAAAAAAAAAAACGTAATAGAAAACCTCACTACCATGGACGTACGTAGAATCCCATCAGGAACCTTGTAATCGCTCTTTCATTGACGAAGGCACCCGGAGTTCCAAAGAATTAGGGAACCTATACATACAGCTGAGTTCCCTCAACACTTCCCAGTCATTCGACTAGCAGGATTTTTTGATAGTAAGTTAGTAGGTTCACTTGTACATGGAAATTCACTCGGTTCCCCAACTGCGGGCAAAGACCTTAATGGTATAGCCTCAGTAGGGGTCTCTTGAGAAGGTCTATCCAAGGTAACTACGCCATCCTCGATCAACTCCTGATACGACCGATCTTTGTACTCTACATCCTCCTTGGTCTCACTTGATGATTCTTTGGTTTCACTTGACGACTCGACATAACTATCAATCTTCGCACCTAAGCTACCTAAAGATTATCCACTCGACATCTTCCAAACGACAAGTATAAAAACAACTAAACTCCCTAGCAACCTAACTCTTAGAGATCAAAACCCACAAACACAAATTTAAAACAAATCAACAAACCTAGAGATCAAACAGCCTAATTTACCCAAGAACAGCTTGAATATTCACTATGAATGTTTAAAGAAATGAAGAACATGAGGAAGATTTCGGAGAATACCTTGAAAAACTTGAGAGCACTCCTTACTCGACTTCCGAATGAGGCTAAATGAAACACCCAAAGCTCCTTTATACAAGCTACCTAAGACTTGGCGCCAAAATTCCCGCCAAATGGACGCCTCGTAATTTGCATTAGGTTTTAATGCATCTAATGACACGTGGAAAATCCAGAATCCTTCTATCAGGTATCGTCGAATGGAGAAAAGAATTACAAACATCAGATGTTGAGCACTCACCACAACGTCAATAAATTTCATTCGACACCACCTCAAACGAAAGATCAACACAATTGGAACATTGATTCGACACAACATCTATACAAGGCTTGACGCAGTATCTACTCGCCATTCGACTTAACACCTAATAAAATATAGGTACTATAGTATCGACCACTCGACACGACAACTTAGGAAAACACTCGTCTCATACGATAAGTCGAGTGTGATTATTCCTGAATTGCCATCTGGTTCAGTCGACCAGTGGACATCCCCCAAATGACTCATGTCGAGTCATAGAATCATGGAATACACTCGCCACATACGACAAGTCGAGTGTGATTATTCTTGAACCACCATCTGGTTCAGTCGACAATGGGACATCCCCCAGATGACTCATGTCGAGTAATGAATCATGGAATACACTTGTCTCATACGACAAGTCGAGTGTGATTATTTCTGAACACCATCATGGTTCAGTCAACAAGAGGACATCCCCCAGATGACTCATGTCGAGTCATAGAATCATGTAATACACTCGTCTCATACGACAAGTCGAATGTGATTATTCCTGAACCACCATTTGGTTCAGTCGACAAGGGAACATCCCCCAGATAACTCATGTCGAGTCATAGAATCATGGACTACACTCGTCTCATATGACAATTCGAGTGTGATTATTCCTAAGCCACCATCTGGTTCAGTCGACAAGGGAACATCCCCCAGATGACTCATGTCGAGTCATAGAATCATGGAATACACTTGTCTCATACGACAGTTGAGTGTGATTATTCCTGAACCACCATCTGGTTCAGTCGACAAGGAAACATCCCCCAGATGACTGTCGAGTCGAGTCATAGAATCATGGAATACATTTGTCTCATACGACAAGTCGAGTGTGATTATTCCTGAACCATCATCTGGTTCAGTCGAGCAGGGGACATCCCCCAGATGACTCACGTCGAGTCATAGAATCATGGAATACACTAGTCTCATATGACAAGTCGAGTGTGATTATTCTTGAACCATCATCTGGTTCAGTCAACCAGGGAACATCCCTCAGATGACTCATGTCGAGTCATAGAATCATGGAATACAATCATCTCATACGACAAGTCGAGTGTAATTATTCCTGAACAACCATCTGGTTCAGTCGACCAGGGGACATCCCCCAGATGACTCATGTTGAGTCATTGAATCATGAAATTCACTCGATTCATACGACAAGTCGAGTGAAAATTACTCCTGAACCACCATCTGGTTCAGTCGGCCAGGGGCATACCCCTAAAGACTCGTGTCGAGTCAATTAGAATCATGAAATTCACTCGCCTCATACGACAAATCGAATGAGATTTCTCCTAAAACACCATCTGGTTAAGTCGACCGAGGACATACCTCTAATGACTCTTGTCGAGTCAAATTGAATTATGTTTTTTTCTATCTTTGCACTACATGTCGAGTGAAATATCTGCTAAAAACCATTGACTGGTTCAGTCCGCATCAGAAATTCCCCATAAACTCACATGGATCACAAGCTAAAGGTATGAGTCTCCCCCCTACACTATACGACACGTCGATCAAGGTTAATACCCAAGAAGCCTTCGACAGTTTCAAACAAACCAAGGACACCTCCTGGGCTATTGTCTAAAGCGAAATAAGACCTGAATTCTTCCTCCTCCTAAATGTATGATGGGACGTCATGTGGATTAGCTCTAGAACAATGCCAAGAACAGTGAAATAATTATCCATATCTTGATTCATTCGACAAACTCGAAGATACTCCCCAAGTCTAGGAGTTCCAGACTTAGAGAGTATGGGACAAACTGTACAGGCCAAAATTGGGCCCATGGATAAAATCGACATTTACCACAAGGCCAACCACTAAATGTGGAGCCCATTAGTAGATCCACGGGCCGCCTCACAGGCCCAAACTCGCTAACATAAAGAGAGCCAAACGGACACCA
This sequence comes from Zanthoxylum bungeanum, assembly GCA_019454045.1. Taxonomy (NCBI): domain Eukaryota; kingdom Viridiplantae; phylum Streptophyta; class Magnoliopsida; order Sapindales; family Rutaceae; genus Zanthoxylum; species Zanthoxylum bungeanum. The sequence goes on along the minus strand of SKCR01001757.1, from coordinate 12,433 downwards.
GTACGAAAATCAAGAAGAGGATCCGAATTCATAAATATCATCATGAAGTTGACAGTTTCGAATGGACAGACGATCATCAGTTATCAGACATAAATCACCTGAATTAAACCATCATTGAAGGGGACCCCGCGTCAGGGATCCTATAAAAGAATAAGACGAAGCAATAGAGAGGATCTTCTTTCTTCTCCTGAAAAACTACTCCTACATCAATATATTACTCGAGTACACCACCCTCACGGCAAGCATAATCTGTGGTTGAGGTATTCCATAGACCTTTATCATTTCATCCTGAACTCATTCACCCTTAAGCTAACTTGAGCGTCGGAGTGCCTATGGCTTCCACCACACGGTGGGCAGTAGTAACCCCCTCTTTCGCTCTACTCTTGTTTTGCAGGTTCGTTCGTGCCCCTCAGTTCACTTACTTGATTGTGGACCTCGATCGAAATCAGTTTCCACAGAATTTACTTATCGGTAATTTAAAAAGAAAGAAAACAACTACTAACTTGGATAAGAAGTTTCACTTGTTAGTCACTAACTTGTTTATACTCTTTTCTTTTTACTTTTGAGTGCATTAGATTGACATTTGTGGGTATCGTCACTATAAGCCATCACGAGTCTACAACTCGTCCATTAGGGACACCTAGGGGTTTAAAGACTTGTTGCATATGCTAAAATCAACTATGATCCCTATAAAAGTGGCTTAGTTTAATTTTAATTATTTTTTTTTATTTGGTTGTTTTGCTCGAGGACTACCAAAATATTAGGTTTGGGGGTGTGATGAGTGGAAAATATATCACTATTTACCACCATTTTTACCTAATATTTTGTTTAGTTTCTCGGGTTTGATGAACGTTTTGATGTGTTTTAGTTTATTTTTCATATAAAATAAAATTGTGACTCAATGGAATCATTTAGGATGAAATGTTGGTCAAATAAGGGCAAAAACTAGACTTGACATTTTGATTTTGGAGAATGGAAACTTGAAATTGTGGAGTACAATTTCGGAAATTCCAGTTTTGCGCAATTCTCGTATTTTGGCCATGAATTTTTACTCCGATATCGGATTGAGGTGATTCAAGTTATAGATTAAAGAAGACTCAAAGATCTACAACTGTGAAGAAAGAAATAATTTCAAATGCGGAAGATTTCATGACCGAAATGTTAGGTTTTCTAGGTCAAACCAAGATCATATTAAGAGATGAAAAATGTGAATACATCAAAGTAAAGTTGCAGAAATCTTACTTTGATCGGCTTTACGATGCGAAGAACACAAAAACATTTCTTGCTCTTTGAAGCTCTCTGTCATGCCTCCATTTGTGCTCCATGTTTGATCTTCAAGCTCCATGCTTTGAAAATGGATTTCATGCTCATGAGTGGGTTTCCCTATTACCTTCATAAGACTCCTTTGGTGTGCTAGCACACTTGAAAAATTGCCACAATTTTTCTTCTTTGTTCCTTATAACTCTCGGCCATGAGAGAAAATGGAGAATGAGAGAAAAGGCTTCCAACCCGTGAGGGAGAGAGAGGGAGGAGATGAAGATGTGTTGTGTATTTGTTTTTCAAAAACTAATACCAATTACCAAATTCAAAATTTGGTACAAGACATTAAAGTCTTCAAGCACTTCCATCAATCACAAAAGTGACATGCATCACTTCACTCAAAGTTGATGTGATTTACATCACAAGAATGACTAATGATGTGACGCGTGATGTGACTTGTGGGCCCCACTTGATTCGAAATCCGAGTGGGCCCGCAAACACTTCTGGGCTCAGGTTTGCTAAATCTGAATTAACGAATTTCCATTGCGACGTAATTAAATTAAATTTAATTAAATAATTATGCCTAGCAAAATTACTATTCATGTCGCTAACGAGTTAATTCTAAATTAATTCGTTAGCCCGAATTAAAATCTAATTTAATTCTGCGTCAAAATCTAATTTCGTTTAATATATCGAATATATTATTTTATCAATTAATTCCAAATTAATCGTTCTCTCTCTTTAAATTATATTTTATCCCAGATAAAATATCTCAGTAATTAATCCTAGATTAATTTTCTCTCTCTTCTAATTAATCCCAAATTAATTATGTACGAGTCATATGTCATCGGTGAATCTTCGGGAAGCGATCTATGAGATCCCCATATATGTTGGTAGTAAATCCGGTTGTTGGACTATCTGAAAACGTACGTATCTAGTACTACGTTTTTACCGATTTTCAAGACATGGTTGGCTTCTAGCAAAGCACCGTGCCTACCAAATTCTCCAGAAATATTCTTAAAGGAATATATAATATGTATTAGGCGTAGTATACGTAGTATTGCGTATAGCGATCCAGTATCGGATGTCACGTGCTAGGCTTGGGGCTGGAATTGTGTATGCCCCGTACGAAGCACATATCGGATCTCTGGTAACTAGTCTCTATAATCGGATAAACATGACCTAGTCATATTATCCCGATAGCCGCAGCATATAAGAGTACCAGTTTCGTATCCTATATGACTATCATCTGTAACATCCCGCCTAGGCCATGATGCTACCGGCAGGAGACAGGAAGACACCCATCTCCATAAGCCTCCGATTCTAACAATATTTTGGCATGATGTATGCAAAACATCATGCAACCTGGCTTATAGCCAGCATCCATATACAATATAATCATCAAATCTCGGCCTCAGGCCGGTATCTCAACATCAAGGCCTCAGGCCTGAACTCAATGAACATAAATAAATCACTTGGCCTCAAAATAAACTATACTATTACATAACTCTTACATATGACGTATTAATGCAAATACAAATACAAGGGCCGGGAGGACCCATAACTCGACCCAGGACTCAAATACTCTCTTGACTGCAGTTGGGGCGATCCACTGTCTTCAAAGTCTTCGCTGAATTCCCGCTGATTCGATAACCGCTACTAACCTGCAAAACTACAAACTATGGTGGTGTGAGTCATAATGACTCAGTAAGTAACCATACTCATAACTTGAGCGTCAAACACAAACAAGATCTGAATTATTAATCTGTATTAACCTGAGCTGCTTACTTGACACACAATATAAGATAAATTAGACTTATTATTTATCTCAATCCGTTTAGCAAACATGTTATAAATTTACTTATCTTCTTTACCCGACTATACATAAACTTAATAATGTTTCTTGTTTATACTTTCTAAAATCCATAACATTAAGTATGAGTTAACTATAGAACTCATTTTCGATCATTACTAATTTGCTGTTAATTTCTTATTTATACTTTAAATATCCATAATCTAGTCATTGAGTTTTCATAGTTCCATTATGTTTCCACTGTGTTACTCTGATATCTTTCCACTTTTCTATATACTTATTTCTAATCTAGTTCCGACTTTTATTATAATTATCTTTCTTTGATATTATTGAAATATCATCAAATCGGACTAATAAAATATTCTTTCTATTAAACATCCAACAGACTAAAATCAGCCATATAATCATGTATATGAAACCATACGATCATACGCTAATATCTTACCAATTGTTCCTTCCATGTGAACATATATTACACACAGGCATCAATCATAAATAAATATATGTAATCATGTTATCATACTTCAATGTCAACTATATGCATCTCAGATGAATTACTAGCATATATAATTCATATGCATGTTATGTATGTTATATAAAACTTTAACATGCTATGCTTTTTAGAAGATACTCTTTGAAAACTCTTTCTGAAAAACTATTATCATAAAGTTTCTTTTTGAAAATTCTTTGCTGAAAACTTTACTTTACTTTCTCTTTCTAGAAAAGCTCTTTCTGAAAACTGTATCTGAGGACTGAAAACTACACTTGAAAAATGGGTTCTGTATCTAAAAATTGAAAGCTGTATCTTAAAACTGTAAACTGTATCTGAAAACTGAAAACTGAAATCTGAAAAACTATTTTTAAACTCTGTTTCTGAAAACCGTGTACTATAATCTGGTTTCTGAAATCTGGGCTCTGAAAATCTAAAAACTTAAAACTGCACTGCACCCAGGACCATCACTCAACTGGGTGTACTCGATGCCCTGAACCATCACTCAACTGGGAATCTCTAGAACTGGTGGTACCCTACGTCCAGGACAAACACTCAACTGGCAACGTAGAGCTCTACACCCAGGACCATAAATCAACTGGCAGTGTAGCCACCAAGTTCTGAAATCAGGATTTCGGGACCCTGTAGCCCCTAGTCCTGCTCAAGGATCTGAGAGCGTCCCCTCAGTCCTCCACATCTGCACATGCTACTATATCCGTCAATTCCAAAGTATCTGTCAATTCCGAACTGTATCTCAAGTTACATACTGGGGTGAGTTTTTACCTCATGCCCCGAAAACCATAAAACCATGATATGGATCTCAAAATTGTATAAACTTTTCTAAAAACCTCTTTTTTAAAAATATCTGTTACTTTTCTGTAAAACCTTTTGAATTTCAAAACTCTTCTCGTTTTATCATGTATGTATATCGATATGATCATGCACTCCCTTTAATCTAATGACTTATGCATGTTCATTTCTAATACTTACTTTTACTCTAGTCATGCTTAATTATATGCTTATTCCATACTACCACATGTGTTCATGCACATGTTCATGCACGTGTTTATGCATATATACAAAATAATGAACTATGTATTCTATTCCTTATATGCTTACCTCTATAACATACCTTACTGATAGCTCACAAAACAATATAATGCATAATTTATATTCATACACACACAATCGATCATTCTAAATAAATGTATGACTTAATATATATAAAAAAAGTTTACTTATTCATTCATTTCCATTTCTCTTTAATCATTTATATGCATAGTAGAACATCTATCTCCACAATAAGCTCATTTAGGCATTTTCTAAAATTATTAATTATGCTTAATCAGATACATACAAACAATATATACACGTACTTACTTATTTCTCCATGTAACCTACATACTTTTTCTTATACATGTATACATTCGTATACTTATTTTTGTATCATTCTACATACACTGAACATATACAGTTACTTTCTTACAATTGTCATTCTTTAAGCTTTAGTCTCATTCCCTATGGTGTAGTTTCTACAACCCCCATACCCAAGTCTCATTTAATTATATTCATGAACATTTGCTCTATCCTTAAATACTGGTTATACCTACCCATGTCTCTTTACTCCTATATGCTCATGCTTATCTTTTACTCATACGTCAGCTTATAATTACTTGTTTTTATCTATATGTGTATATAATTACACCTGCTTCTTTCTCCTATGGCTATATTCATCTTTATATATATATATATATACAGGTTTCATGCATATACTATATACAACTTTATTATATAACTAATTTCGAACAATGTTAAATCTCTTAAGTATTCATAGCATGAGTTACTTACCTGGCTAGATGAACGCTCATATTCTTGGTCCGATCTTTCAAACAATAGTAACACAAGGTCAAAACCGATATTTACGAAACTTTCAACTCATCTATACTAAACTTCCGGACTTTCTCGGAATACACTAATCCTCTCTGATTCTACCATTCAAACTTCATTACTCTAATATATGCTTATATATACTATTCTAAACTTGCTAGATGGTTCAGATTCCCACTTTACGCGTTTGCAGCAAAACTTACTGAAAAGTTTCCGCAAACGCTACGGAAGGGTCTCGAACCCTCTGAACTAATCTGGAATCACTTAATTACCCTCGCAATACCATATTTATATCCTAACCATGGTTACGATCATCTACGCTCATTCGCATGAAATAGTTTACCGAAAACTCGCTAATTCTGCCGGATCGACCAAATCTAATCTGTTTCTCCCCCGGATTCTACCACATTTATCGTTTTAACATATTAAAACACGACCAATTCATTTCATGCTAATTTGATATACTACGGTACTACCGGAAACATCAGAATATAAAACTGTAAACTTTAAAATAACAAATTCTAAACGGAGAGTCGTACCGAAATTCCGAGGCCATATTCGGACTCCCAACGCCCATACGAACGCGCTGGTGTCGTCGAAATTCTGATCGGAGCTACTGTTCACTAGGTACTACAGTAAATACGCGGCTTCTCTCCTCGATTTGCATGCAACTGGCCGCTGTTCAGTAGAATCGACTCCGCATACTCGTAGTACTCTCCGACGGCTTCGATTTGGTAGGTGGCTCGGGTCGTGGTTTGAAGCGACGAGCTGGGATCGGGAAACACATGGCCGTGACCTTCTCCCCGTTCCTGCGCCGATTCCGGCATCCCTTACCGTCGTCGCCGGCCATCGGCAGATGTACCGTGGCTGGATGACTCTGGAGCCGGTGGTCCATCAGCGGGCTGTTGGCCGGAATTACCGAAATGTCCTCACTTATAAGGGTAAAATGTCCTCACTTATAAGGGCATTCTCGGAAATCATCGATTTTGAGGCCCTTCTGGCGTGATTTTTGAAAACAGTTCAACGCGAAAGTTGTTCGTCTCTGAAAAAAAAGTCTGATGGTTCAAGAACCAACTCGATTGGAGTTCGTTTTCTAATTTCTTGACCAAAACTGTAAACTATACGCGTATAATAAATATCACATAACTGATACCTTGAGACGACGAGTCTTCTAATGCAACAACTCTTCACTTTACATTATTCTGACTCATATGAAATCACTTGAACTCTTATTCTCCGTTATCATCATGCTCCGAGACTATAATATCATTCCGGGAATTTTCTAGAACAGTCCCGAAAATCTGGGATGTTACATCATCTCCATATGACTGGAGTGATACTTTCATCTTGACATCACACCTAATACACTACGATTCTCAATATACCCAGAAGAGGCGTACAAAGAACCTGTTAAAGCCTTGGACGACCAAAACCAAAGTATATTGATTGTCGCAAGTATTAGCGATGTAAGTCTCAGGTTAAGACCAAATACACGTACCCTGAATCGGACTTCCATAGACACACAGTCATACTAACAATGGAATTCTGATGGGTCTATCCAGAGCGAAGCTGTTTCCATACCATCGGTAAACACAACCTCCTATTACACTTGCATGAGTATCCAATACCCAAATATATGAGAACTATGTCGTTATGCTCCCACAACGCGCACAAGTGCAATACTAGTCTATTCCGCATTATCGATGTCCAATCTCGATAATACTATGACTAGGGATATTTTAATGATTAAATCTTAGTGGATTAATATTGTCTCATATCTTATTAATCCGGAACTAATCATATGGACTTTTATCATTTATTTATCCCGGTAATCCAATTACAAATGATAAAAGAGCAATTTCCATTGTCACATAGTTTATTTGTACAACAACACCATGTTTTGTACAAAAATTGATGCTATGGGTCATAATTGTCCAATAATCTCCCACTTTTCCTATAGCCAATCACTCAAGTGTCCTACACCTGAACTATGTATGGTTCGCTCAAACTTCTGCTGAGAAACTGGTTTCATCAGTGGATTTGTAAGGTTATCATCTGATGCGATTTATACGATCATCACATCGCCACGATGTATGATCTGACGAATCAGATAAAATAATTGAAGTATATATTTGGATCGTTGATGAGACCATTAATTATTTAGGCACTTATCCGATTTGGGTTCCAGTTTGGTATCATCCAAACATATGCCCATCATTCCCAAATCTTCAGGAATGAGAAAACTCGGTTTCTTTCCTGTTCATATCTAATATGAAGTATGTCAAACAGATTTTCATGGAACCTTATTCAAAATAAGTTTTGCTCTGTTTAATGCGTATCCCTAGAAGGAAAATGGTAGCTCAGAGCGACTCATGATTAACCTTATTATGTCCAACAAAGTTCGGTTTCTCTGCTTGGACACACCATCAAATTGACGTGTTCCGTTAGGAGTCCACTATGAAAGAATACTATACTCTTTCAGGTAATCGAGAAACTTATTGCTTAAGTATTTTCATCATAGTCCAATCATGATGTTTTTATACTTAAGCCGATCTGTTTGTCTACGTCATGTCGAAACTCTTGGAATTTATCAAAAGTTTCTGATTCGTGTTTCATAAGAAGCACATAACCATAACGCGATGCCACATCCGTAAAGGATACGAAGTGTTCATATCCACCTTTAGCCTAGCTAGATATGGACCCACTTACATCACTATGAACGAGGTTTAACAGATCGGTGGCACTTACACTTTTACCAAGTAAAAGTTGTTTTAGGCACTTTGCCTAATAAACTAGATTCGTAGACATCATTTGAATAGAATCAAATCCGTCCTAGTACCCACTCTTCGAAAGTGTGGATATACGAGTCTTGTTGAATGTTTCCTAGACAACAATGCCACAAATAAGTCTTATTTGATTAATTCAGTTTGAGCTATTTGTTTGTCATGTTATACGTTTGAGATTTATTTACATTCAAAATATAAATACTTTTATTCACATCCAATGTGCTTATCTCAATATCATCTTTATAAAATAAAATACTTTAGTGTTCTATAATATAAATGTATACCCGCAACGGGTTAAACCTTGATATAGAGATAATTTTCTGGTCAAACTAGTTACATTATAACAGTTTCCTAATTTAAGTACATACCCGAAGGGTAGTTCCTAAACTTAGGTTTCTACGGTTAAAACAGCGACTGTTGTCCCGTTTCCGACTCGTAGGTAAATCTCAACTGAAGTCAGTATCCTGCTCATCAGCAGATTCTGCACATCAGTACATATCTATGTACTACATCTAGTATCAAAAATCCAATTTTGAACTTAGTATTGAACATGTTTATGACAAACATATTTGAAGTCGGAGCTTTGCCCTATCTTCACTTCCTTCACGTATGCCTTGTCCATACGGCAGTCACGCATCAGTGACCATGTTTGCCACAGTTTAGGCAGACATCTGGGATATGTCCTTTGTCTTCCTAGAAGATTGTGATTATTTTGCCTTTGCCCCTTTTAGAAGCTCAAGCTCTGCCTCATTGAGCATAGCCATCAACTCTCCAAGAGTTTACTCTTGGTTCATTATGAACATGCCCCAACTTTCGGGTAGAGACTATAAAATCAAATCTTTGGTAGTCTCAGCCACGTAGGTAATGCCTAGCTAACCTAGCTGATCGATGTGAGCAATCATCTGCGACACCAAGTGCTCGAAAGATGTACCCTCTAACATACATGAGCGAAAGAGCTTCTTTTACAATTTATACTTCTAAGATCTAAGAATATATCTATGAAGATCTTTAATTTCATCATCATGGTACAAGGATCTAATCATTAACTTTTACGATGGAATTAAAGTGTCATTGCGTCAAGCATAAAGGATTGAGCACTAAAGTTACCATCACATGAATCTTCCAAGATCATGTTCTTCTATTTTCTCAACTTCGGGCTTAGGCCCAAGAGGTTGCTCTATCAAATAGAATAACTTCTCAGTTCACAGGACTATTGATGAGCGGAAAATATATCAATATTTACCGCCCCTTTTACTTAATATTTTGTTTAGTTTCTCGGGTTTGATGAACGTTTTGATGTGTTTTATTTTATTTTGCAGATAAAATAATATCGGGACTCAATGAAATCATTTAGGACGAAATGTGGATCAAATAAGGGCAATTATTGGACTTGATATATTAATTTTGGAGATTGGAAATTTGAAAGGGCGTTTTTGACGAAGTGCAGTTTTGGAAATTCCAGTTTTGCGCATCTGTCGTATGTTGGACATACTTTTTACTCAGATATCGGATTGAGCTGATTCAAGTTCCAGATTACAGAAGATTCAAAGATCTACAACTTTGAAAGAGAAAATATTTTCAAATTATGATGATTTTATGACCGAAATTGATGAACTATCCAGAAGTGTGTGGAGTGTAATTATTAAAAGTCATTATCAATCATTTTCAAAGCAAAATATTAATTAATTAATAATTAATAAAAATTATCAAATCAACACCAAACAAGATAAGCAATTAGTGGAGCAATTATGGATTTGGTGGAGTTATTAGTGGAGAAATTATAATGGATTGGTGGAGAATTGAAATTGATGATGATTTGATTGATGGTGGCAAAATTTTGCCTATAAATACCAAGCCATTTCATTTGTAAAATTCATACTTTCTTCTAAGGAATTCCTTAAGAATACTAAGAAGATTGTATCTTGTTTGTTTATTTATAGCTTTTTTAATTAATTTTCGCCTTTCGCATTTTCTTTTCTTTACTTTTCAGTTTTTACTTTTCAGTAATTTACTTTCAGCAATTTACTTTCAGCAATTTACTTTTCAGTAATTTACTTTCAGCAATTTACTTTCAGTAATTTACTTTCAGCATTTACTTTTCAGTATTTAATTTCAGCATTTACTTTCAGCATTTACTTTTCAGTATTTCATTTTCAGTATTTTACTTTATGTCTTTTATTTTATTTAAGTTTTTTTTACTACCCGTAAATATGTGTCGTAACTAAGCCAGTTATCTGGGTTGTGTGATGAAATCCAATATCACCGGTTTATAAGTGGTTAAATTATAGTTTGGGTAATATAAAGGTTTATTTATTGAGTCTTAATCTTAATGCTTTTTCATTAACTGGCCATTAATAAAATTGAACTGGTAAACTTAAAATGAACTAGACATAGGGATTTTAGGTTTCAGCCTTAGACTCAATAGCCCACGATCTTCCTTGAGGATAGATAACCCTTTAATAGATTCCTTACAGGATAGGAATATACCTGTCAGGCGGGGGTAGCCATAATTGGGACTTAAACTTAATGAATCCAGATAATTTGGTTGACATAGACATATGGTTCAATTGGGTTAAACTGGGTATTTGTGTCTGACCATCGACAGAGGCTTACACATAATTTAGTGTTCTAGGTTAATAAATCAATATATTACCCAACTTTAAGATAACCACTTCATCTTTAAAATGATATTGGAAGAAATCACAACCCTAGATAGTTTTTAATATTGAATTTTCTTAAAACATATTTTCGACAATTTTATTTACTTGCTTTTAAATTTAGAATCGTCACCATTTCAAATCAATCAATCAAACAATCTGTTAGATACTAGTAATCATTTGACCTCATAAAATTAATAGTTTTGATATTAAGTCCTCGTGGGATCGATATTTTTATACTACTTGAACGATACGTGCGCTTGCGTTATACGTGTGTGTTTACGCCGGTCAAGTTTTTGGCGCCGTTGCCGGGGACTTATTTATCTTTACTATTAGTTTAGGGGTTAATACCTTTACTTGTATCTAATTTTTTTTTACTTATTGTTTTTGTTTTCTTGTGTTTCAGGTTCTCAGAAACTTCATGAGACGAACCAGAAGCTTTGAACTCCGACCGCTTGACCCAGAAATTGAAAGAACCATTAGACATTTGAGAAAGGAAAGGCGAGAAGGCCAATAAGCTTTAGTCAACATGGAACCTGATCCAAGGAACGTTGCACCACCATTTCCCATTCGAGACAGAACCATTCCGGTGGTTGACAGACTCATTTCCTGTATTGCACTTCCTCCCTTACCAGTAAATGCGTGTGACATCAAAACATGCATTCAGATGATTCAGCAGTCAGTTCAATTCGGGGGGAATGCAACTGAAGATCCTAATTCCCACATCAGCAACTTCCTTGAAGTTTGCGGCACTTTTAATTACAACGAGAAGCGGAAGAAGCAATGAGACTATGAGTTTTTCCATACTCCTTGAAGGACAGAGCTAAAGCTTGGCTACATTCACTACCAGCAGGTTCTATCACAACTTGGAACACTTTAGCCACCAAATTTCTTGCAAAGTACTTTCCACCAGCCAGAACCGGAAAGCTAAGGAATGACATCACATCCTTTGTACAACAAGATTCAGAATCCCTCTGCGAAGCTTGGGAAAGGTACAAAGATTTACTCCGGAAATGTCCTCACCATGAGATTCCAAAATGGCTTCAAGTCCAAACATTCTATAATGGGCTTTCTGGAATAATGAGAACCACAATCGATGCTGCTGCTGGAGGAGCCTTGATGGCAAAAGGAGAAGATCAAGCCTGGGACCTAATCGAAGAAATGGCCAACAATAATTCTTTGTGGCCAACAGAAAGGAGCATGATCCAAAGAATTGCAGGAATTTATGAAGTTGGAGCCAACACAGCACTGAATGTCAAGCTGGATATGATTTGCAAAAATCTGGAAACTCTTAACATGAAGGTTAATGGTGGATCCACAAGTTCATCATATAAAGGAGCACCAGAACCAGTTCAGCATGAAGAGACGGTGAATTATGTCAACAATTTCAACAGACAGGGGAACAATCCATATTCCAACACCTACAACCCAGGGTGGAGGAATCATCCTAATTTAGCATGGAGCAACAATTCAGGCCAACATCAAAACTATCCACCACCTGGATTCCACCAGCAGAACAAAGGCCAGGAGCATGAAAAAG